>JAPDSC010146635.1:270867-306775 GCA_026290005.1 Latrodectus geometricus | reverse complement strand
TTAAGGATCTTATTTATACTTTTATCTGTAGTTAGAAAGAAAAATGATACAGAAAAGATAAAAGTTAAGCTTTTTATATTAATGTATTCCTTTAAGAGTAGGAAACCTATTTCTGTCAAAAATAAAATTATAATAACAATCAAGAATACAAATAAAAGAATTAAAACATAGAAAAGTTATAGAATAGTAGTGTGATTAGATTTGTGAAAAATTACTTTCTTTGAGACTCAAATCTCATTTATTAATAAAAAGAATACTTTTAAAATGATAAAGTTAATTAATATAATATAAAGTTATATTTTGTCCGATAAATGCATGTACTTTAATTTTGTAGTCGTAATCAAGTTTCTAATTGAAATTTTTGATGATAGAAAAATCAAAAATTAAGTAGAAAAATTCTTTTAATCTGCACAACTTTTCTAAAATCATTTTTAAGTAATAGGAATATATTATCTTTGTTTGCGTCATAAGTTATTGATCAGCAAATTATCGTTGGTAAAATTGAAGTGCTCATTTCTAAGTGTTGCAAAACTCTGGGAACGTTTCTTAAAAATTAAGTGAAATAAGAGAACGTCACGAAAAAACAAATTTTTAAGGCATTTTTAAACCATTAAGTCCACATTCAAATAATGCTTTAACTTCCATTCCCAAAAGCATAAAAATAAAAACACGAGAGCACTACTTTTACCAACTTGGGCAACACACCCCCACCTTAAAAAAGAAAGAAAAAAAAATCGGACCCTGTACTAAATTACTGTGTACAAATGAGGCAGTTAATTTTGAACTGAAGTTTCAAGAACAGATTAAAGGAAGCTCAGCGCGCCTGAAATATTGCAGGGAATTATTCGTAGGTACTGACCCTTATAATTGTATATCCAAGTCATTTGTTTAACACTAATCCTTTGGCTGCTGAAGTATTTGGCTGGATGCCTGTCTTGCGGTAAAGGGGGGGGGGACGCCCCTTCTTCCCAATGAACAGCACATTAAGCGGGCTAATGGTGTGACATAATGTAAAGATTGTTTCCATCGCATTCATCTCATGATTGTTTTCCTATACGCTTCTTTTTTATTTTATTTGCCTCGCGAGTTGTTTAAGGAAAACAAAGAAATCTTCTTTTGTTTAGGTTTCTTTCAAATGCTGCTGCCTCAAGAAGTTTATTATTATTATAATTTTATTTTTATAGCTTATTCCACCTTCCCTTTAAAAGTAAATTAAGAGCGAGGTGATGAATATTCTATAGAATATATTTTTTCTTCTTTCTTTCTTTGCCTTTTTATATATTATGCATGAAGTTCTGTTTGTGGAAATTACAATTGGCTTCATTAATCCAAGATTATTTTCGTTTTAAAAAATAGCCCTAGTTTTCACAAAGGTTGATGATTCCGACTAAAACTCCTTACAAATTTCTATTAAGGCACAAAAAGGAATTTTTGTGTCTGTTGCATTATGGACTGTTATTGGTAGATAATGCACGTTGAAATTTAGTTGATTAATTGTTTGTGAAAATTTATTAGTTAATTTTAAGAAGTTAACATCATTCATTAATAAACAACATTTACTTATGTTGTTTAAGATATCTTGAATACATTATTCATTTTTATCCTAATTTTTCATTAAAAATTCAAGGAAGTAAATTATTTTTGTACATAATATATTATAAGTAAAACATTGGTAATAAAAAATTATGAATTTTTGAATAAAAAAATATTTGATGTATTTACTGGTTTTTGTTGTTCTACAGAAAATCGCACAATCAGCTTATTATTTCTAATGTATAGTATAAACTATATACATATATATATAAATAAAACTGTACATATAACTTAGTTACATTTTTTTAGAAATATATATAAAATATATGTGCACACAATACTTAGTAGAATATGAGAATCGTCTCATGAAATTGATAACACTAACTATACAGCTATTTTAGTCCTATTTTCATTACATAATAAAATGTAAAATAAAATAATTTGTTGCAAAAAAAACAGAATTAATTATATTGCTACTTTGAATCTTTGAATATTTAGAATTTTGAATATTAAGAAATTATTTTCAAAATAACACACACAGATATATAAAAAGAAAACGAGGTAATTTGCCATTCTAAAACACGTCACGTTTTTTAAAGTGCTGAAGTACCCATAATGGACAGAGTGGCTTACTTGATTTAAAATAGAAAGTTAACGATGACTTTCTTTACTTAGTCGGACATGGGAAACTCGTGATACTGTTTGTGCCCTAGACAAAAAATTGTTATCAAGAACGATCCTGAAGAATCGTCATCTACTAGTGATCCTTATCCAGCAATATGGTATCGAAACTTGTTTTATCAATAAATTCTATTTGTAAGGAAATTCATCTGTTCGGTTATGAAGGCCGCGCTGCCACCCATAAGCCCCTTACCACTAAATCCTATTGATTGCTTCAGTTAATATAATCAAAAGACCAGTAACAATGAACCGTAGAATGGCTAGAATACAATTTTTGGAGCAGGTAATCAAGGTTCCATCCTTACTGTTCTAGTGGCAAAGATGTGAGTTTCGCTTTTGGGGAGATTAGTTGTCCTGACGGACCTCGTTAGGCAAATTCGGCATAGGTGATATTATGTTTGAGAGGTATTTATTTCTGACATAAACTAGTGCCAATGATTGCAATTTGTGGTAGGCTCAAATCAGTGATCTACCTCACTAGTTTGGTTGTCCCTGTTGAGAGAGTTTTATGAAATGATCCTCAACATTTCCAAGATGAAAACAGTACCTATCATGTAGCGATCTCCATCGCGACTTGCTATGACGAGAATGGTGTTTAATAAATGATATTTCTATTTGCCCCGAAGCCAGGACCTAATTTTATCAAGCATATATAAGATGAGTTGATTTAAGGTATTCATTCGATGTGTGATATCAGTGAGTAGACAAGCCGAAAACTCAGATATCTTTAATGAAATTGTTAGTGTCAAGGAGTCATAGTGTCCTAATGTGGTGGGAAGCTCTCTTCGGAACATAAGATCCCAGGTATAAGCCTAGCCATTTTTGAACTACGGGAGATGGATGTTCAACTTCCAGGAATGCACTTCTATCTGGATGGGAGTTTGGAAATTTTCCTAGTTTTCTCATTTACATCAAATGAATACGGCTCACGATCTATGAAAAGTCCAAACGAAAAACAATTTATGTAGTGGATATTAAAAATGCTGCACAATGACCTTCCCTACTTTGGGCTGTTGCCATGATAAACTAGATTATATACTAGAAGGTCACTGCTATAGTTCATTGGTTCAACGTCTATATATATGTATGGATATATTCTTGAACAAAAAGAAGCTTTCAATGTGTTTATAACTAAGTCACCCCAGCAAGCAGCATTCTACATTAAAAAGAATGAGCAGTTTGCTAAAAAATGTAATATATGTGCTATACATAGAAATATATTCAAGAGATTTTTAAATAAATATTTTTATTCAGAGATTTTCTAGGAAAAAAGCAAGTGTAACAAAAAAATACTATAATCGCAAAATGTATAAACAATTCGTCCATTCTTACCTTATGATCTAGGACTAGGATGATCTAGGGATTGTTAACAATTTAATGGAACCACATAATTAAAATTAATTGAAATTAGTTTTACACGTGAGCCGAACGGATAAACAAATCAGCCTAGATTATTACAAAATGACACAAACAGATCGTTCAGAATGATATAAGGAAAATTATTAGTATAACTGTTATCGTATGCTTGAAACATTTCAAAGCACAATGTATTCAACAAAATTCATTCTGATTGGTCAGGTCTGATGTTTTACACATAAAGCATCATTAGAACCCGAAAGTCGATCAACATGGTATATCTTACCCAGTAAATCAGTTTTCTTAACTGCTTTAATTATCAGAAATTGCTCGCTGTATCATCTATCCGGTGAGAATGGACTTCTTGAATGAGGCAGTAATAAAACTATCATAAGTCCAATGCTGGTACAGATTTTACTCCGCGAATCACGATATACGTTGAAAATCACCATCTTTCATGATAATGGTCAGTAAAAGTTCAACATAGCAGCAAACTGCAAAGCTGTTGCTGCTATGTCTTTTTCTTGTCATATAACCGAACTCCCGTGTATGTGTACCGGCATACTTCCCTATACCTAACCCAGAGCTGATTGCGTCCGGTTAGGTTGAACAGTTGCATAAGAGATTTCGTAATTTTGAAGAAAGGAACAAGTAAAAAACCACCTAGTACTTGCCTAGCCGTCCCTAGAGATATTATTTCACTTGGAGGACATTGCAACCATGATACATATAACGAGACCTATCTGCTTTTACTTAATAAGACAGATCTTCGGTTAAGAATAGATTCGAGCTTACTATCTTCCGATATAATGAGAACAACTCTCTAACCAACTAAGCCACCGCTGCCTCAGCTGAACTCCTGTAACAGAAAATGTGAGAGTACCATTAGCAGCTGTTTTTAATGGAAAATAGACCATTAATGAAATTAGCCATAAATCTACAAATAGACATTTTTATAGAAAGTAGCAGAATTTTCGGTGAATTCCAGAAATTTTATTTGCTTAAATGTGATAAATCTGAAGGCTGAGTATTTTAATCAAGAAGAAGTAATTTTTTTACGGGGTATATTCCCAGGAAGTGATTAACAGCAATTCCGGTGAGAAAAGGAATTGTGATTGGATGTATCAGGTTGTTAACTATATGTCAAAGCCAAATAATATCAGAAGTTAAGCATATTTCAAATTGCTAGTTGTTAAGAATCATGCTTATTAAAAATATTTTGACAACTGTTTTTTTTTTTTTTTTTTTAACATCGAGACAAGTATTATGGAATTTAAACTCCGATGACCTAATTTTCCGATACATATTGTAAATTGGAGGAATGGGAGATAGCTTTATTCACAAATAAGAAGCATAATGATGTGAATTTAATTAATGGCCCAGTTTTCTTTCAACCTTGCATTCTGATTACACTTGTCAACATTTAAAATTTTATAAATTGAATGACTTTCAAATGTCTTGTTTAGTGCTATTGTTGTTTAATTGTTTCTTTGTTTGAAATTTAGGTGAAACAGATTCTTTGTCTGATTTATTCTATAATCAAGTGATGTGAAGAACACTAGTAGCCTGTTTGCACAGAAAGATCTCGTTCCAAAAGGACTCGTTTCTAAACGAACTGAAAACCGACTTGTTAAAACTGTCTAGCATGTTAACAAATCAACCTTAGCACAAGTACAAATTATTTTTAGAAAATAATGTTGCTGATAAGATGACATTTAATTGTGACTCAAAATGACAATATGATTGATTACATTAGTGATTTTAAATCAGTAGATATATAAGAAAACACAATGTGGTGCCTGAATGCAAACGAACAAATAAAAATTTACATAAAACTTGTTCTAAAAAAAAGCATTCAGAATTTTATATACTATGTAATTTTTAATCACATACTTGGATATGTTGTTACAGCTACACAATACTTTTTTTTCCTCATCTATTACTCCCTTATTTTTCCGAATTCTGAGACTACATTAATGAAAACATCCCAAAGAAGTAATTCCTTCAGTGTAAGCCGTGACTTATCTTAAAAACGCGGAATGCTCCATCAATAACATAAAATAAAAGTAAATTTCTGTGTGTCACAAAGATATGAATATATACTGACTTTATGCAATACTGAATCAGTTCAAGCAATTTTTCTTATTTTCTTGATTAATTGTTCTACACAACTCTCCTATAATTAATAATACATTTTTTTTTAACTTAGAATATAACAAATCATCGAGGAAGACATTGGAATTTACATCAAACTATATGCATTGAGATATAATTCAATACAATTTTGTATTTAAAGCTTGGTAATACTCAAATATAAGAAAATATATGAACATAATATTTTTTTAAACAAATTGTTGTTTATTATGAAGAAAAATCATGTCCAGTCTTTGGCTATTTTTTGTTGTTTTTTATAATGAAGCGGAGATCTTGTATGCCTTACGCGTGGTGAGACATCAAAAAATATATTTGATCAAGATAATACTGGCTATAGTTAATTAAACAATGAGTGATCAATTATTTTTTTACTGAGAACCTGCATTGTTAATCGTCTACTTTTTAATGTTTTTTCACACTTTAAGCATATCAGAAAATGAAAAGTATTTTCGACTATAGTTATTAAATTCTTCTATATAATAAATATTTGAATTATTTTAGTCAATAAATTCTACTTTTTATGTGTTTCTGTTTTTCAATAAATTTCCTCTTTAAAGAATTATAATGGAAATTTTAAAATATGTTGAACACAAAACTTACAAGGATTCAACTTAATCTTCAAAAGTATTAAGAGTTGAAAAATTATTTTGTTAAATATTTGTTTCATCAAAAATTTATAAGAATGTAAAAATTTTTATCGTTAAATTAGATCTCAAGTAAATTTCTTCAATCATTTTATAAATAAATTGTTTATCTAGTGATTAATTTTCTTCGTTTTTGTGTGTGTGAATGTTTCATTTATAACCTAAAAATTAATTTCAGTATTTAGTGCCTCTGAAAGCATCAATAAAATAATGATTTCATTGTTTACTTTGAGGAATAAGAATAAATAGGAAAATTTGGGGTTAGAATTAATGTCTATAGTTATATATGGTTTAGTATATGCTCATTGACTATAATGAATTTTATCAGTTAATTAAGATTTAAATGGATAACATCTAATTCAAAGAACGTCAAAACAATCATAATATATTCTGCATTAATGTTTCCCATTGTAATAAGCTATGTCAAAATATCTTTATTTACCAAATTTACCATAACAACTGCTTGTACTTAATAAATTTTCAATCAGAATGTTATAAAAAGAAAAGAAAATATCTTTATCAGACAAATTTGCATATGTAGGTTAATTTTATGTCAAAATAATCCATTGCCTGACGTAACAAGTAATTTAGAGATATTTGTAATGCATGATATTATTACATGTGTGTATATTAAAAAATTGTTTCAAGTATTTTGGCAGCGCGTGCATCAATATAAATAGTTCATTTTATCATCTTAATAAGTGTTAACCTGAAAGAGAGAAATATATTAATCAGAGGTATATTATCAAGGTAGATAAGGTAATCCAAGAGCACCCCAATTGAAATTATGTGAATCCTGGAATCCAAGATAAGTATTTGTATTCACTATTGCCAAGAATATCCACTGCCGCATAATTACCAGTGTATATAAGATGAATGTAAGCACAAGACATGAAAAAGCAAAATAACTTGTATTTAAAGCAGCTGTCACGAGTATTTCTAAATATAATCTTTTTAATTCAGATAATAACCAATCTTTACTACGTAAGTCAGAGACATTTCTAATGCTTACATATTAAGTGAGACATTTCTAATACATACTAGTAATTTCTAAAAATATGGACATAAAAAACTGATTTTTACAAGTTTGATTCTTATTAAATTTGAAAGCATAAGATGATTCAGCATAAATACTGTTTTACTGATTTTGGATACCACTTATGAATATTTTACTCATTAGTAATAAATTTCAGTAATAAGGAAAAATTCTAATATCAAGATCGTTGGTTGGTGATGTCCATTCTAAAGCGTATGAGTGTTATTCGTTTCGCATAAGGAAAGATACTTGCTTGTAAATATGTTCTGCCCATAAGAAGAGTTATTGTTCTTTGCTAAAATGGGTAGACTGTTATTTCCTTCTTCAGAACTAAAGTTAATGTCATCATTGCGCTCATATCTGATAATAATTTGTGAAATTTTAAACCACTTTAATAATATTTCTTAATATTTACTTAATATTATAGAATATAATATTTACTTTTATTTCATTATATAATAATTATAAATTATGTTTTTTTTAATAAAAATATAATTTGATTATTATTTTTTAGTTCTTCCTTTTCAGATATTTTGGAAATTATTGAAATGCATGATGTATCCGAAATAAATTTCTCTGTGAAGACGGCTTATAAAATATATTTTTTCAAGAAACTACAGCCTATTTGTTACTTTTTTTTACCAATCTGTTACAAATAGGAAACATTTTACTAAAATTTTTTTCAGTTAAAATTAATCACTCCTAATGAATTTGTTAAAAAAATATAATGAAAGCGAAAATTTTGTAACTTTTCTAAAATCTAACAGATTTAAATACTTTTCTGTTAATATTCCCATTCTGTTTCTACAATCTGTTATTAATTATATCAAATTCACAAACACTCAGAGATTAAAATGCTTGGAGTGATTAAAGTTCTTCAAAGAAGAAACTGATATTAAGAAAAACAACTTTAAAATATCTTCGACTTATCATCTCAAGTATAATTTAAATACAGGCTCTTCTACAGCTCTCAAATGAGAGGTAAATTATTCAGCTAGTTTGGTATGGAGCTTATCTTCCTAACCTCAATAACTAAAGTAGAGAGGTTGCAGCAGTGGCTTAAAGAATGAAAAAACTTTAATCGAGACGTTTTCCTCTGATAATAACGAAGTTTTTGAAAGTATTGACTTTCATTTTTTTCCCTCTTCTTTCGAAACATAAAAGGCAGCGGTATTCTATTATTGATCTCAGGCCTTAGTAAGTTTAATGTCGTTACAAAATGTTTGCCACTCCGTTCTTAATTAAAAACGTTTTCTTATTTTCTCTTCTCCTTACACTCGCGCTCATTTTGTTTTCTTTCATTTTTTTTCTCCCCATGGTTTATCATTTTTTCATTTTCTTATAATCAGAAAAGGAAAAATGTTTATCGCTTTTTTTTAATCCTAGGACTTAGTGGATTTTCTTTATTAAATTGGGGATGGGACTTTTTTCCTTTTGCTGTTGATTGGTTTGCTTTTTTAAATTTTATTTTTTATTTTTCTTCATCAAATGTATATACTGTAGGTTTCAACAGATAATTTAATTATAAAACTTTTTAATTTCAGTGTAATTTTCCAATAAATTCTATGATACGATCTAACATTCTAAGAAAGTTCTTTACTCTTTATGCATTTTATGTAATTCTTTATGCGGCTTTTTCTGAAAGAGTTTGTCTGAAATGAATAGAATTTTCCGCAATTTTTGTAATAGTGTGCTTATTCAAATGTTTTAATAAATTGTCTTTCGTAATTTATAATTTTGAACCTTATTATTGATGATGAAATTAGAACGCAAATGAAATTACAAAACAGTAAGAAAACCATTCTGGAAAATTTAATCTTCTAAAAATTCAATTATTGATCTTTATAAAAATAAATAAGTTATAAATATTGATATGTGTGTGTAAAAGAATACGGAAAAATTAAAATATACTTTAAATTTTTCAATTATAATTTAAATTCAAAAAAGAAATATTAAGTTGGAATAATACAAATGATGAAGAAATTTAAATTTTAAAGTTATTCTATGGGTTTTTCAATTTAAAGCCGAAAAACAAATTATTTCCTTCAAATGTAAAACATAAAAATGAATATTCCTATGTTAAACTATTGTTAATTCTTTGATAACAAAATACATATAATTTCGAGTTACATTAATGACATCAAACTTCTGTCGCTAAAAATAAAATTAAATTGTTAAGAAATAAAGTTTTTTATTAGACTAAAATCTTGGGAGAAGAGTTTATTATATTTTAAATGTAATAAACTAAATAAAAATTATAAAACAATTTTAATATTAACAAAGCTCTTCACTAATTTTTCTCTGCTTCTTAAAATGGTTCAACTTGAGAATAAATCAGATTTTCTTATATGGTAGTTTTAATATTGGTAATAATAGCTAGTATTAATTTCAGTATTTTGTTCTGAAACTCAAGGAAAAAAGGATTACATTGTTATGTCAAAATTTTGAGATTTAGAACTGACGATACTTTATAAAAAATCGCTGTTAAAACTTGATATAAATTCAAGCGCAACATGTGAAGACAAATTTCAAGGAATATTTTAAGTAGCAAAAGGTTTCTTGTTGGTGGTGATGGACTCCAAAGTCACACCCAGCATCTGAGATGATCACCACAACATTCAAGAGATAACGTCACTCCCTTATGCTCATCCTCTAAAAATCTCATGCTCACTTAAGACCCTAACAAATTTAGGAGTTTTAAGACTGGTGGTATTTTACTAGCACAGAATAAAGAACGTTACTTTTCAGTCACAAAAAATATCTTTTTTTGGCCAAGCTATCATGAGCTATAAAAAAGGCACCATTAAAGGCTTATTCCTATAAAGGAATCAAAATTACTTATTTTCAATGAACAGAAACTCAAAAATTCAAAAAATGAAGACAAAAAAAAAAAATTAAAAACGTGACAGGTAAAAGCATAGTATGAAAAACTAAAATACTTGAAGTTACTTTATTGTGGCTAATAAGCGCATAGATTTGTATAACATGCCTTTATAATGATACATATAATACACTTCGTGAATTATATGAATAATGTATTTCCTTAGTGGATACATGATAAGTTTCCTTTAAATAAGCACCACTACCTCTCTTCAGATGAAAATAAGAGTTTGTTAGAAATAGTTAGTGAGTAACAAGTGTAACTTAATACAATTGTCTAGATTGAGTTTATTTCAGTATACCATGCTTCAAACCATCAAGTGCTAGCAAATCCCACCTAATTTTTATCTTATCAATTTATAGAGGTGAAATTTGAAATATTACTCTGCTCAACGAATTCTCATAACTTCGAATGTAGAAGTAATTTAAGTTACATCAGAGCGTTATGTTCTGGATGAAACAATTTTACATAAATTTATATTCTAGATATATCATAAAAAAGCTCAGAATGATCTGAAAGAAAAAAGATACCTCCTTCTGAAAAGGACAGCAATATCTTAAGGAAGCGTCTAAAGCAGGAAAGTTCTCAGCTCTACCACAATCTTTTTAACGATTTTAGGAATATATTATATTTACATGTAAAGGAATCTTAAAATATCTGGAAATCAAGTAAACCTAAAAATATAAGAACAAGAAAACCTAGCTCAAATAGTAATTTTAAAGTTAGATGTATTTTATAAACATCAGACTTTTAAAATAACCAAAATTGAGATAAATATGAAATATTTCAGAAAATGGAATAAATATGGTTTGATTAGAAGGGCATTACTCCATGGGTTATTCAGTATTGGGCAACGAAGTAGAAGACAGATTAGTTGTTAAGAGTAATGCGTTTGTTCACCCTTCATTGGAGTGTTATGGAAATTTGCATCCTAATTTGTGGGCTGCTCTTTATTCTTTGATACTGTTTTAATGTCACTAGGTGGTTGATTAGGCTTAGCGAAATCAAAATGGCAAAAATTGGAGCTGGAAACGTAACGTTATAAAATAAATAAATAAACGAAATTTTTTACCATATGCCTTTTATTTAATAAAGAACAAACTTCTGAATAAAATATTTATATCCATGTTTTTGCCCAGTCTTTTATCTCATCCTGTTGAAGCATATTTCATTAAACGACATCAATCAGAAAATATCAACAGTCATAAAATCTGATATTTGAATATCTTGAACCTGTGGATATTTTTAGTGGTTTTTAGATATATGTTGATGTGATCTTAAGTATAAATTGATTATAGAGTGAAAAACCGAGTCAGCATCTATCTCAGGCTATACTAATTTAAAATCTACTTTAGCCTTAAGTCTTGAATCTCTTCTGCAACGAATGAATCTTTTGTATAAAGAAAATATCGTGGAACTCTAACCAAATAATTAAAGAAATGCCTCAATATATTGATATGAAAGTTTTACTAATTTGCTTGTATCTCAGTTTTTTTTATATAAAATGTTTAAAAAAATAAAATTCTTTAGTTTATTGATAGTCTACAATAGTTTCCATGATATTCTGAATATTCTCATGTACTTCCTTATCAGAGTTATGTTTCTGGAAAATTCTGTAATAATTACTTTTTAATGAAATTTTATTTTCACTAATATATAGGTACTTTACTTTATCAATTTTCAGATGTGTTATATATCAATGATTACTCTGAATGTTTTGCATTAACTATAATCAAACGCACTTCTTCCAACACATTTTGCTTGCAAGTTAAATCCTACTGTTGTGCATAAGAAGCAGATTTTAGTATTTTGTGTGTGTCTATCAAAAGTGATAAAATGCCCCTTTTTTACACTCTATACATCTTAATGCCCAATTTTCAAAGCATTCCTTTCATAAATAATAAGAAAATATTAAGTTATTTCTTTTGTGTTTATTCGTATCTTTATAGAGATACAATCCGAGGCAATGTAGCAAATGTTTCAAGGATCTGATGCAGCAGAAATAATTAATTATTAATTCATTTTCAATATTTAAACATTATTTTATATCCGTTTATACGTTATATATAAAGATAAACATCTTTATATATAACGTTCATCAATTCAACAACAGAAGAATCATACACAAACTAAAATAATCCTAACTTTAATATCCTTTTTTGAGTTTTTGACTGTCGAGATTTGTCAGTTTAATAATCATGCAGAGAGCTGAGACATTTTTAATAAATTTAACGACAAAGCATTTGGAATTCACATTTAAAGTAAATAATATTAAAAATTATTTTTTAATAATCCTTTTTAAATTAAGTTCTGTATGTTAAATATATAAAAATCAGCCAAAAACAATGAACTCCTGTATTTAAAATTAAACTCATAATATCACACAATTTATTTGAAAAGTTTGATATATGTAACTGTGATATGATCTCATTCAAGCAAATATAATCATATATTTATTTAAAAAATGATATTCATAATCATCTAATGTGTCAGTTTGGAAAAAGATATCACTCAAATTAGGCGCACCAACAATAGGGCTTTTCACATGGGAAGTATTGGATTCATCAAAAAGTTCGATGCGGGAGTTAACCTGTATCTTTTTCCCAATATTTTTTTCCTAATTGTTATTTGAACTAAACATTGATAAATGGTGAGAAATCTATTAATGGCAGCGAGATCTGGTGTCCTTTGCTTTTCTCATATCTGTTCCCTTATCTGATGTATAGTTTTTGTTCCCATTGGATGTTTCAAAGTAGTTCCTGTTAATTATTATTAGTTTTAAGCGTGGAACATTGCTTCGAATGACAGATACCGGGTGATTTTTTTTCAGTTTTGTTTCAAAATTAAATATTTAGTTAGAGAGATTTTATTTCAAATATTTTGTTTTTGTAGCTAAGAATAGTTTTTCTCGCGAATTAAACAATATGTAATGAATATAATAATACACTAATTTAATTATTACTTTAAATAGTTATTTTTTATGAAGGATATCTCTTTGATTTCTTGCAATTATATAAATATAATATTGTGCGTATTTAATTAAACCTTAAACATCACTGTAGTTGAGCATTAATACTCGATTCAAAGAATTTTTTAATCTCAGCATTCTATAATGAATTGGAAAATGTGAAGTCAGATCAACTAATTGTAAATTTTTTCAATGAAATATATTTAATTATTTTTAACACATGTTCAGGTATCAATCTTTTTTTTAATTAAATCAATGTGTAAACGCAATTCGTAAAAAATTTCCTTTTTGATTCTTATATGCAAAAGAGCTTATAGCAATATTTCAAATACTAGTTTTTGATAGTAAAATAATAAAAAATTTTCATGAAATACGTGCTTAGATTTTTTACGATAAAAGTTCTTACTTTGCTATGTCTTAGTTGCATATAAATATCAGGCATTTTTTCCAGTATTTTAGAGCACCTTACAAAGGAGGTTAATTTATTTTTATTTGGTATATATTTTAAAATTTTTAAAATTTAAAAGCAAAACTTTTTTAAAATTTTGTAATTTTGATTTCATTTTAACCTTGAGTTTCATAAAAAATTATTTTGCTAACTCTATATTTTCTGGAAATTCTATTTTGCACATGGATTTCTAAAATGATTCCATTTGCGAAAAATTACTCGTCATTATAAGACCTTGGAAAACTCATGTAGAAAGATGAATTCCGTAATTTTTTTTTAAATCGTGTGGGTTTAAGAAGTCTTCTTTTCAGTCCTGACCATTTAAACAAATAATCATTTGCTATAGATATTTCTGATTCATTAATTTTTTTTTCAGTTGGATGTTTATCTACATAAAAATAAAATGAAAATCTAAAGAAAATGAACATTTGAAAGTAATAATTGTTGATTTTATTGGACTGTAGAATAATATGAGAGCTTTTATAATAAAAAAAGAAGAAGAAACATTTAAGGACCCATAACAAACATTATCTCCTCTTATACATATGTTTGACTGCAATTACATCTCCAAATGGCCATTGGCGCTTTGTGCAAGATATCTTGTCTACAAAGTTTTTGAACAAAACATCTTGTCTACAAGGGTCAGGAAGAAACATAAAACAAGCTTTTTTTTTTTTTATCAGTATCGATTCCTACAAAGGACAATTTCTGCTAATAGAAAGATATATTTCTAAGAAAAATACTCGAAAATATCATGTTTGATTTCAAAGTTTCTTAAATAATAAGAATCGTGTTATATTAAAATTTTGTATTTCTTCTAAGTTTCTGCATAATTTCCAGTTTAATTTCTCCCTTCAATTCCTACTCTAATTAATTCCATTTGCCGTTGATATCTTATTACTCAGGAAATTATTTATTAGATATGAGATTTCAAAAATAAGTCATTTTCTCAGTAAATTATATTTTATGCTACTGAATATTTTTTTTTAAAAAATGTGTTTAATGCATTGATAAGATACTTCTTAATATTTAGTACATTACATTTGAAATATCACATTTGTATTATTAATAATAAATGAAAATTAAAATGGTGAGTAATATCTCATAAGTGAATAAAAATATTTCATAAAAAATAACGGAATAAATTATTTCTACAAGCATACGACGAATTTAAAAAAAGCAAGATCGGCGTAATAACAGACATTTATAAACACTCATTCATTAATTTTGATCTTGGGACACATTTAGAGAAATTTCACTTTTAATTTTTGAAAAGTTAAAATTTTTGCTTATAAGTAGTAAAATTATAATTGCGAGTCATTAAAGCACGTTTGTATAAAAAATTTCTTTAAAAAAATTCTCGATATTACAAAAAAAATAATTTTTTTTTGCATAAATCAATTTCAACAATATTTTATAAAATTGTATTGTAATTCTTCAATGTTTTGAAACTTTTGCAACATCAAATTATATGGATATAATATGGATCTCGTAGAGTTTTACATAACCTTACCCTTTAATGGCCGGCGGAATTTTCTTTCGTATTTGATTCAGACATCATCTATATTTCATTTGCGTGAGTTTCGCAAATATCTGTTTTTGTAAGACAAGAACCTTTGATGTTATCTAATTATCTAACAGATGCGTTACGAAAGGAAAATGCATGAATATTATGAAATTATTAAAAAAAATAATAATAATAAAACAACTGTTTAGTTAAGATTAAATATAGTTTAAGATTATTTTCTTTATTTTCAAAATTAGATTTTTTATTTAACATAAAAACCATTGTTGAATTTTTTTTTCTTTTATGAGGTTAGAAAAAATTCAGAAGCAAAATTGTATAGAATGTACTATTTGTAATGTAATTGTGTTTTTCTGCCTTTTACTTTCTTACGTGTCACTGAATAAATGTAGAAATAAAAGTTTACAAAAAACGCAATTCAGTTACGAAGTTGAAGGGAATTTAAAAAGCAAAGGTAACCAAATTGATTGCATGTATATATAATCGAACTAATAAAACTCTATTTAATTGTAGAAACATTAACTGAAAATACTTTCGAAGAAAAAAACCAAAATGTTTTTAAACTTAAAAATTTGTCACTTTCTTTCGTAACAAAATCGTCTGTTACTTAATGAGTATCCAACAGACATTGATTCATAAACTTATTTCATTAAAAGCTCCACGTGTTGAACATTTAACGAAATGTAAACCACTGCCTTAGAAGAAGATCGGATAGAAGAATAAAAAATTTATGTATTTCTGATGAAATAGATTTAAAATGATATCAATTAGAAAAGTTTAAAGTAAATTAATCATAAAATGTGGTATAAGAATTAACTGATGTAAGCACTTATTACTTTTTGATTAAATATGAAAATTATTGAAATAAAGGTATTTTCCAGCCATTAATTAATTTTTCGACGCATTTTAAGCTAGAATTGAATGTAAGAAAATTTCAATACAACAAAAATAAGGTCTTATTCTAATGAAAGGGAATTGTAAGTTTGGTACTTAAATTGACTGAGAAAGTGGTTGCGTTGGAGAGGGACGGAAACCGTCCAATAGAGAGCTTCAAATGATCAGTTGTAATTGGAGACACAGGAAAGTCTGGCGCCAGACACTGCGCCTTCCATTTTGGCAAATTCTTTAACAGGATAACAATTTTTGTCAAATTCTTTGAAGAAATGTTCAGAACGAAAAACGAACAGAAACTAGCGATTGAGATAAATTGAATAACTGTTGAATTTTAAATAATTTTTTTTATATTTTGTCAAAATATTTTTTTAAAAATATTATGTATAAATTTCGTAATAAAAGTTGTTCATTTGAATCTCTAACAAGCATGTCCAATTTCGCAAAGTCAATTTATAAAGGAATTGTAAAGTTTTTCAGATCAGTTCAAATCATATTGAAAATGTCTTTCCACACATCATTTTATTTTTATAAATTATTTAAAAATAATAATGTTGAAATAGATTGACTGAAAGTCAATTTTAATATGAACATAAATTAACAATGCATACCATCATTATTTTGAACATGTGAACACCAAAAATATTTCTTACAAATATATTTTTTAAAAAATTTCCATTATTATTTAGAATTATTAAACGTTAGTAGTCATACAGAATTCAAATGTATATATATATATATATATATATATATATATATATTGGTTTTCCTACATATAATATCAGTTTTCCATTTTTTTCACAATAAATCAATATTCAACGAATTGAAGTTCGTATTTTAAAAAAACATTTAATGCTTCTTTATACATATATTTCAATTGTATTATGAAAATTAATTCAGAAATTAATGTTAAGAAAAAATTTATTCATATCTTTCAGTAAATACATCAAACTTAGTTTTCTAAGAAGCATTTTGAATTATTTTAAGGTACAGAAACTTGTCTTTTAAATAATTGACTTTATGAAACATTAAGGGAATAGCAATTACCTTACCGCATTACATTATCTTCATATTATTTTTCACTGTGAGAATAATGTTATTAAATAAACATAAACGAACTTAAAACAAAAGCTAAGAAATAAGATAGCAAAAAATGTATGCCAGACTCACTATGCGTATTTCGGTTATTTAAAAGTTTCACAAAATTACATCAGATAATCTCTCTCACCTTACGAAAAGTGATGTAAATATTTAATTATTTTTGAAGTCTAAAATTACAGTGTAATCCTCTATTCTTTTTCGATCAAATGTCACTCATTATTTTGATTAATTTGTATGAAAAATAGTTGTTGAAATTAAGGAACTGGTTGACGTACTATCCCATGAAAGCCTTAAAATAAAACAGTTTCTTGATTTGAAGTTGGCTAAATGTTTGAGATTGTAATAAGTTAGAGAGAAATCATATTACAAAGGAAGGTTCTTTTCTAAAGAAACAGAGTTGCTAAAAAAAAATGGAATACGATAAGAAATGTTGAAGGGGGGAGGCGAAAAGAAATGCCGATAATTCAAATCGGAACCTGAATGAACAAATGATTATTGGTGCCGAGATTTTCTTTTCAATTTAATTTTTTTCATATATTCATCTTTATTTCATTTATTTTTCTCTTTCGCCTATTCAAAAACAAAAACTCTGACCGTAAGGGTATTTGAAAGTATGGGGAGGTGCAAAATCGAAGTAAAAACAAATAAAAAGACAATTGGAAGAAAAGTAGAGAAAGAAAGAAGGGAAATATATTAAAGAAAAGGCAAAAGAAAAAATGCTGAAATGATAGATAGATAGGTGAATGGTGAGGGAGGGTGATAGTACGAAGGTTTCAAACGTCTCCTTCCCCCATGCACCTCATTCCACCCTCTGCGAATATATCAAGGAGTACTGAAAAAGTTCAGATTGTTTGGTTATTGGTACTGTTGAAAGACAAAGAACATCGAAGAAAATCGATGAGATTTCTCGGATTTTTTTTTTCTTTTTCATTTGCTTAAAGTGCTGTTTTTTCTCGGTTCTTCCTGCCCTCAGTCCTTCTCAATAACATTTCTTTTCCAGACAAGAGAAGAAGGATAAGAAAATGAATGGATATTTGCAATTTCATTTTTATTGATTGTCGGTGTCTCGATTGCAGGCTTGCTTCACTTCCGCATCTCAACTAGGATGCACTAATTGAAATCCAACTTAGTTCATAAAATGAAGGAAGATAAAATCGGAGTTGATTTTAGTCTAGATCTATATTTTAAAGGGGATTTTGATTTTAAAAAATATTTCTTTTAAATTAAAACTATGAATTATTGAATAGGGTGGGGCAGAAGCAATTAGATGCTGTATACTTTAAAAATGTGAATTACTAAAATAATTACTCGTCTTTTTTTTAAGAAACAAGGATATGCATTTTGTTTACAAACTGTATTTGCAAAATAATATCTATTTAAGCTCCAGTACATGAATTTTTTTGATCCTTCAAATGGTATTTCTATTTTTAAGCAAATTTATTTTCCTAAAATGCTATTAAAATCTCGAACATTATTTTTTATGCATAAATGATTTTGCTATTTTGCATTATTTATAAGTTGTCAAGGGTTTTTTTTTTTTTTTTTTTTTTTTTTTTTTTTTTTTTTTTTTTTTAAACAAGAATTGTTTTTCATGTGCTGCCAGCAAAGAAAAGCTGAACTGAATGAATTTAAGTTATATGATGGATTAATGGAAGTCTACTAATTGACTGATGATTGAGTTCGCTTTCGTATACATTTTTGTGTTTGCCTCTTTAAAACTTCGTTAAAATCAGCTTTATCGACAGTGTTAAATAGAGACCAATAATTTTTATAGTGAGTGATTCTTATATAAAAATTAGGTTTTAGCTATACAACTCTATATGACCCGATTTCCTTTATTGTATACCTTAGCTGATTTTTAGAGCAAGGAAAACTCGTTTTTATTCATTCAATCAAAATAATTTATATTTATTCAAATTATGAAAAATGAAATGTAAAAACGTTCATCTACTTTTTGTTAATTCTGATACTTAAGAGTAAGTAGCCGGTTAAGTCTTAAATTTTGTGTTATTGAGAAATGATCTAAATGTATTTTATTTGTTGAACGTTCTGATTGTGTGGATATCAAAATGTTATAAAGCACATAACAGCATGGGTAATAGCGGGAAAAAATTAAATTTACAAAATGTCTTATCATTTACCCTCAAAAATTAAGAAATTTATATGTTTATTATATTGACTTCCATCCCTAGAGATGCCATCATTTTTGTGTTTTCTAATCAAGATTAGTAGTTCGATACCCACGAAGGAAGCAGCTGTAATAAGATAATAGAAACAAGGAGAGACAATTTTGTTCATAAAAATTTCCTGTGATATATTACGAAATATGTGACAATTTTTTACTTGATAAATAAGGGGAAAAAATGTCAAAGAAGTGGGAAAAGTATGCAAGGAAGGGTGGAAAAAATATTAAAACGAAAGGGTAAAAAGAAGGAAAATCTCATCTTCTCATCTGTATACCCTAATTCAATATCTCGAGCTTCTTCGAGCCAGCATTGCCATCTGTTGTCAGCTAGAATCAGCGGATACGGGGGGGTGGGTAGGGTAAAAAATGCCAAGTAGGAGGAAAAGAAAAAATTTTTTGTCTAGCAGAAAATGCACGTACAGCACAACACTGTTGCTAGTCCTATTCCCTTCGCCGAAAGCTGAAACCGAAGCTTGCAGCAGCTTGCCGTTGGGCTCTTGTTCTATTTCCTTTATTTTATCTGCAGCATCTTTTCCCTTGCCTCTTAGCATGCCTTGCTCTCGCGCTACTCTTCTCATTCGTTGACGTCATCCCAGCTGTGGCAAAAATCTATCCCTCCCCCAGGCCCTCCCATCTCATTTCTTGGAGCCATCGTCCACCCCCTTGTCTTCGTCAAATCTCCTTCCCACCAACCCTCAGCAGTCCCACTTCATCTCCATATCGCAGAATACGTACGCCAGAGACGCACTTCTCTGTTGGAACCTTCCTCAAAAATTTTAAAAAGCACGACTGTTTGCTATGCTTGTTTCAAATAAGATGCGACTTTCTCTTTCCCAGTTCTTCATCTCCCTCTGCTTTTATTATTCCTCCAATTTGACAGATCTATTGACAAAGGCTCTGCAAAAGTTTAAGATAAGAAGCTTAAATTGTTAGTTACGTAATTAATTCAGATTTTTTCCCAATGAATTTTTATAATAAATTATGGTAAGGTTTGATTTGCACAAAAGAGATAAAATAAACTAACATTATGCAGAAATTCTAGAGGTATTTATAATATCACACGCATCTATCGAATATAGATTTTTTTCAATCAATGTAATGCATTCATACTTGCAGAACTTTGATCTTAATAATGTTTCTAAATTATAAATCGAAATGCTCGTATTTTAAAATTTAAGCTTTTAGTTCGCTGGTTTGTCGCTGTAGGATCACTTTTTGTCTAGCTGGGCTGATTGGGGCAGAACCTACATTTTAAAGTGGATTCCGAAAAATATTCACGCTATCTGAGTGTCTAACTCATGAACTAATGACTCGCATTAAACTGATAAAGCTTATTTTATGTATGAGAGCTCCTTGTTGACAACAAATTAAGGGGAATAAAAATCATAACTCTAACTACTCAACTTCCAACCAGAATTTAAGCTTTTTTCAAAACATTGTTTGATGCAAATGAATAAAGTTTTAAATACAATGCATATGAGAATATGCACTGTATTTACATACTTACTGTTCTCCATTTACCATTTATATATAGTACATAAAAGATTTAAATGGAAAATAATAAAATTTATCAAAAACAGAAGTAAAAAATTCAATTAAAAGTTTAATCATCAGATAATATAAAACATAATATATTAGACAAAATCAGTACGTAATATAGTGATTCTAATTTTTAATAATAAACTTTTAATATGAATTGTGCTAACAAGATAATTTTAATGTAATTTACTCTAACTGGCTTTATTCTGCAACAATATATCAATTCTTCAATGTTGTCATATTGTTGACAACTCACAATTTACTATGCAATATTCAGCAAACATTCCCTGCAAATTACATATCAGGGTGAAGGATGCTTAAAGTTTCATAAGTTGTAGTACTGATTTTATGTTGAAAGAAAGTGCCAGCTCAGGTATCGAATACCTCAAGTGATCAGTTTTCAAAATTATTAAATGTATACTATGCTTTATGGCTTTAGATTGATAATATACAATACACCTGAAATGTATCATCAAACTAATATTTATTATTAAAATAAAAATGTGTATTTTGATAGTTCAAAAACTAGATTTTAATTTGAGAAACTTGCTTTACATTTGCTGAATGTAATTTCTCATTCAGTTTATAGGAGTGACATAATTTTCTTTATGTGGTCGCTTAAATCAAGTTCTTATCTAAACGTTTCTTATTTATATGTATTTATTTTCATCAGAATTAAAGTAGGATAATAGTTGTTTTTATTTTCTAATTAGAAAAATACGTATCTTTTCAAAATGTAATGTATATAATATGGTAAATGTAATAAAATGGTTATTACGTATAATTACAATGATTATTTATAATCACCGCTGAACTCAGTAAATGTGATAAATTATTTAATGTTTATTGTATTCGTCGGTTAGTTTATAGAATCGTCAACTAGTATTGGGAAATGTAATGGAAGTCCATAACTTTTCCAAGATTTATTCAGTTTGCTTAGCTGCATATTTTTGCCATGAACGTCGCGTTTACTAAATAACGCGGGGGCTGTTATTGTTCTTTGTGGATGTGCCTGATTTCAGGAATAGTTCTCATTTGGTCCTCGATAGTTTTTTTTTCTTTTTCTACACTCTTGTTCTTTGAAATAAAATATTGAATAATGAACAATATGCAAGAGAGCTTTTTAATTCCTAATCATTAAATGTTATGGATACTAAGTAAGCGAATAGGGGTTCCCTGACGAAAGAAAGACATGGCAATTTGTTGATAGAAGTGAATAATAGTAATAACAAAAATAGCAAGAAAAAAACTGGTCTAACAAACTAACAAAGATTAAAAAGATACGACGTAATGAAAGTAGACAATATTGACAAATTTAAATTTTTCTGAAGTAAAGATAGCTCTAAAATAACATTTTGTGTGTACCTTCAACAAGTTTTTACCATAAACCACGAACGTTTATCAATAAGCCATGGTGGTAGAAACAAAATGTTCAAGGGACTTCAAAAAGAGAACAAAAATGCTAATAACGAAAACGTGATTGATTTAAATTTGTATGAAAGTTTTTAAAAAAAGTCAAATATATCCAACAAAAGACTTGTTACGTCATTGGTTTTCGAGGGGATTAACAATACAGTTAAACTGCGAGTACCATATAGAGACAGAATTAAAGAAGTGATGCACGAAATTTATTAGTGGTTATTTTAGAAGTTGCAAGAAGAGAAATTTATATTTTAAGAACAAGGCAAGTAATACTTTCACAATGGTATATTAACCAGCCACGATTTGTGGAGAAAGATTTATTTCACTAGAAAATGCTCACGATCAATCAATATCATTTTGAGAAAGTGTTCTTCTTCCAGCAGCTCAAAGACATCATGATAAATTATAAAGGGGTGCAAATTTGAACTGCGAATATAAAAAATCTAGAAATCTGCAATTCTGAATGCCGTAAGTCCAATGTACATAAATAAATAAAAAAAAAGTAAATACAATTAAATAGTTTTCTAAGAATATAGTATGGACATGAATCTGTAAATTTTGATAATTTAAATTTTTTTGCTTTTTTTTTATTTTTATTCGAGTTCTTTATTTGACAAGGCATAAAATGATATAATAAATAGTAATAAATTCAAATTTCTATTTTACTAAGATAAGAAAAGTAAATTATTCACTATAATAACCTATCTTTATTATGAACAACAGCTGTATTTTCAGTAAATTTTACCATTTTGTATTTTTTAATAACTTTTAAGGGACATACATTATATAACTTATTCTATTATCTAATATATTTCTTTTAAGATAAATACTGAAAGTACAAAAAAATAACAAGGTAGTTTTTTTTATTTTATGTATAATAATTTTGTATTACTTTCAACACCAATTAAGTTTTATATAACTTATTCTATTATATATATATATATATATATATATATATATAGTATCTACTGACAGCAAGGTACAAAAAAAATGCACATTTATTATTTAAATTATTTTTGTAAGAGTTTAACAACTAAATTTTTAATATTACTTTTGAAAATATTCATTTTTTTCGAAGTAAAATATCGTACCTCTATAAAATATAATCTAAATTTATCATATTCCCGATTGCGAATTGTTGATTTTATAATCTAATCCGTAAATGTGATAAACATTCAATAATTTATTACATTTACCAAGTTTAGTAGTGATTATGAATAATCACACTTATATTGATTATCATACATTATCACTAATTTATTGCATTTACCGTAACATTTATATTAAACATAGTATTAAATTTTCTCTAGACACTTAATAGTTTGATTAAAAATACTATTAAAGATACATGAATGCTTTGTCCTTGCAAATATATTTCTTTATGTTAACTTAATGTACTGAAAACAAGTTTTATCTCTGGTAAGGAATTTTTTTCATTTCTGTGTAGAAAAAAAGAAATAAATTTGAGGCTCAGAATTCAAAATTAAAGATTTTGCTATTTTACTCCGAATATTTATTAATTTAAATTAGAGCTATTGTTCAATAAAATAATGGAGTAATTACTTTTCAGGTGAAACTGACCCCTCTACAGATCAAGATCGACGTGAAAGCTTTCCAATCCGGCAGTCAATTACCATTATTTCTTTACATTTTGCAAACGAGGGTCAAACTAATTGGGGAAATGTTCTGGCCACTTTTCAAAGGGACGCTTCCCACATTACGTTGTTACAATTTCCTTCTAAAGCAATTAATCACGACATAATTTAGTTCAAAACTATCATATTCATTTCACAATGATTATTGTATAAATTTATGAAACAATATGGTTTTAAAAAAAATTCAAAATTATTTTGGTATATTTTAAAACTTTTTTAAATTTTATATATAATTTGTATATAAAGTCAAATTTTCTTCTAAATAATTAAAAACTTGATTTGCACACAAGTACTTTGAAAAGAGCAAGAATGAGTATTATCAAAGTTATACATTCTTATAAGATTTCAAATTTTCAAAATTTCTCTCTGACGAATTTATATATGTAAATTAATAATTATTTCTCACAAAAAACACAGAATATTTAATATTAGAAAAACTTAAGTCTTGAAAATATTGATTGGTCGATTACTTAGGAAGATTCATTCCAAATGTTTTAAAATAGATTTCGAACATTTGCAAACACTTTCCTCCAAGTTAAACACGCAAACTGCTGAACAGAAACCACCAGCACTATGAACTCGGTTTTTAAATTGTTGGAAAAACATAAATTTTATAAACTTTGTTTTAATGAAATTTTCTCAGTTTGAAAAATAGTAAATTTCTGCTTTTTATTGAGCACTTTCGTGATTTGAAATTGATTGAGACACACATGAGAAACTTTGAACATTGTCAGTTATGCTACTGAATCGGAACTGTTGGAAAAAAGAGTGTTGCATTTCTACAAGCACTGGTTACTTGACTGCTTGGAACATTGTCACTAATCTATATAAAATCCACAAATCTATGTATATTAAACTCATGTCCGCCATACGATCATAAAATGCTTTAAAATATTGAACCGCAATAATACATTTATTGATATATATCTTACCATCATAAACAGATATTTCATAATATTTTTATATAACGATTTCTTCTAATCTATAGAAAAATTTCAAATTAATTTTTCTTCTTTTCCAAAAAAGATGTTCCCAATAGTTTATAATAATTATTCTATAAAAATGTAATATATAATTTAAAAAATTCTAAAACACGCTCTTCACATTCTATTCCACTTTAAACAGTTATCGAAAATATTGATTCCTTAAAATGAAAAATTCAAATGAAACTTCAGATTACACCTCATAGGCCAACTGTTCCATTATTTCTAAATATTTTAAGTTAATATCTGAAGGCGAAAGATGCGTGATATGTAAAACTTCATAGTGTGAAAACACTGTATACTTATTTTGTTTATAAATATAAAAACATTCTAATATAATTTATAATATGTTTTTGTAACTTCTATCGGATTCAAAATATTGGCGTTTATATTACCATCTAAAAAATTAATTTGTTTCATTTAAGTAGGAAATACGCGCAGAAATGAATGCCTCCAAACAAATTTATTAAATTTAGATAAAAATAACTTTTGTGTGATTTTTAAATTTATAATTCATATTTGATTTTAAATTATTTTAGAAGCCCTTTAAATGAGTTTTCATTGCAATATTGATTCATATTTTTATTAAATGCATACTATAATATAAAGGATTCGTTTTTCATTTATTTGCTGAAAGCAAGTTTACTTATAACTTTTACTAACTTTTGGTAAAAGAAATAAGATCTAAATTATAAATAAACATTATTATATATTTATCATAAAGTTAAATACGTTATTTTTCTATTTTGCATGAATAAATGGAGGTTTTAAAAATGATTCTAAATAAAGTTATTAGGTCCACCGGAAAGTTCTGTTCGTTTTTAGAATAAAACAAAAGAATAAATTTTTCATAACTTGAACAGACTTTATTGATAATATGGTGTTTATCATTATTTATGACTTCTTGAAAAGTGATGGCAATTTGTATTGGACTGTCCTCGAAAGTTCGTGCCGATTTTCGGTAGGTAGCGAGAGACCTGACTGAATGTATCCCAATTATTGAAAACAAATGACGTGTGTACATATATTAAAAGAGCTTCAACAATATTTGGAAAAAGTTTGGTAACGATTCGTGAATTTTTATTAGTTTTGTACGCCTTAGAATATGGTGACATAGAAAGTGCATTTTAGATATTTAATTCTTTTTTTTTCCGAAAGGGCAAAAATGCCTCACAAGCGCAAGTAAGATATGCGCTGTTTATGGCGAGGATCCTAGAGGATGCTAGATGAAGTATTTCCCTTAATGGGAAAAATTTCGACTCTTTGGTTGAGATCAAAACCCATTTGGACAAATTTTTTGCCTAGAAATCTGAGAGTTTCTGGATGGAGGAATTCTCAAGCTACACGAAAGATAGAGAAAGGTTGTGGAGCATAATGGTACCTATATAATTTAATAAATGTATATCAATATTTAAATGAACTGCGTTTTAATTATCCTAAAATATTGGCATGAACTTTCCGGACAACCCAATATATATTTCATTTTTAAAAAACATCTTATCTTTAGTGGCCAAAAATTGAACTAGTGCTTTCCTGATATCTTCTTCGTTCTAGAATTTTTTGCCTTGTAAAATATTTTGTAAGAACAGAAACAAGTGATAATCAGAAGGTTCTAGGTACAGAAAGTATGGTGAATGCAAGAGAATTTTCCAACTTAGCTCTGCGACTTTCTGAGTATCCCCCAAAGGACAATACCTCTCCGAATTTACCTTTCGTTTGGTTTCAACAGCTCAAAATGTATTAATTTTCAAATGTTCTATCCTAGGCCCAACATTCTCTTGTTCAGGCTCAACCCCAGTTTAGAGGTTTTCTTTGTTCACAATATGTCCTTTTTCTTATGATGTTTTCATAGGTATTCGTTTTTTCCTCTTCAGTTATGATTCAGTCCCAGAAAGATTCTATTTTTTTGTGTGCAAGAGGAGGTATGTATATGATAATTCGATCATTCAAATTCTTCTACTTAACTAATATGGCACCCATTTCGAATACTTCATACAAATTTTAGTTCCTGAATATGGGCCGAAATGGTTTGTTGAGCTGAATCAAGCCCTTCAGCGATCTCCAGTGCGCATACCTATTAAAAGGGATTTATCCGAAACAGACCGAAATTTTCGATAGACCTAATATTTATCTTAATATTATTCAAAATACTGTGTCTTTGTAAAAGAAGTTTGAAACAACGTGGAGTGCTTTTGAATAAGAAAAAGAAATACGAGGGCATTTCTGAAATTTTTGAAATTCATGTAGGTTTCAAAATTATATTTACAAAACTTCTGACGAATATTCGTCAGAAGTTTTTATATATAATATAAAGTAGTCTCCCAATTCAATCTCTTTCTTTGACGAAATTTCCAAAGATTCATTGCCTCAAATCATTTTCAATTCTTGGATTCGTTGAAAAAGAAACATTTTTAAATCTATAATTCTCATAGTAAGAATAAAGATGATGTCATGTAAGTTCTTTTATCAGATTAAAAAGCCAAAATCCAGAAATAACTAGATCATTGGACTAAAATGAATGTTCAATCGCTTTGATGTGATTTTGTTCAAGAAAACCATTTGTCAATCATATTAATTGAGAAAGTATATTGGATAATGAGTTTTCTAACAATGACTTCTTAAAAAATTTCTGATACAATTAAATTACAGTATACTAATAAAATATACTGTCATCTGTTCATCCAGTTTGGTGAATAAAGAGTGCAATTAAAGGTGTGTATCATCTGCAATAACTCATGCTTTATTTTGTTGATATGATGGATCATTAAAAAATAAAATAAAAAAGGGTTCATAAGTAGTTGAAATCTTAGAAAAAATGTTACGGTTGCCATCCTAAAGTAATTTAACTGTTTCTTTACTGATTTTGATATGCTTTTCACTTTAGTACTCAGTTGAATTATGGGAAACCCACTTTAAACCATATGTCCCTTTCAAATTAAACTAGACATAATTACAGCTCAGAACTGTTTTTATAATCCCTCAAACGAAAAAAAAGTGATTGAATTAGGAAAATGATACTATACAATTAAAATAGTCATAAGCAACTCATTGGAACACATAGAAATGTTCCTATATTAAAAAAGATTCAATTACATTAGTAAAAATACTTTATAGAAATTTAAATAATTTAAATTGAATGAGTTAAAATTTTACTGACTGAAATGTCAGTTTTTAAAATTGAAGTCCAATTTCTTTCGATTCAGTTAAGAGTTTATTGATCGCATTAAGTTTCTACATGCTAATTTGATTATTTTAAATACTTATAAGAAACAATGCTTTATGACGAGTGTTTGATTCAGAAAAATAAATTTAACTAAAATTCACGCTATATAAGTATGTTTGATTTAAAAGAAATAAATTGAAACAAAGTTTATTTAAAAAAAAAAAACCAAAGAAAAAAATTGTTCCACTTTAAGTATTCATCATCTCTCGAATTAACAAAGATAAAGCAATATGATTCTTTAAAGAACTTTCAGGACGCTGAATACTAATTGTATAAAAAGTAGTACAATTTAAATTTTGTGCCCACCTGTCTTAAGAAATAGAGGAATGTTTTAATTGATCTTGAGTGGTATTTAAGTCATTGAAAAGTTTCGTGAAATCTCAATTTAGTTTGAACTATTGCATCAACCCCAGAGAGCACAAGGTCCATAAACAGAAACTCCAATGATAATCCATTTAACCATCGCCTGTTTTAATCATATTTGTGCATTGTGTTATGTAAATACGCCCCAAAGAAGAAGGTAGCAGAAAGAGAAAAGAGGTCCGAAGCGTGAACTGGGGACTGAAAATAATGCAGCGCCATTGTGGAAGTTCCCAAAGGTAATTATCATTTGCCGGGAGTATGGATAGGGCTTTACCCTAATCTATCCCCTGTTCCTCCTTTTCATTATACTTCCTCATTTCCATGCGTCACTTGATGAGAAGACGGCACACTTCTTTTCTTTGTTCCGAGATCTTGTATTTCCGGAATATCTTTCCCGGAATATCCACCCAGAAAATTTACCATTGATACCCACCACAACATGGAACGGAAATTTTGGACAAACTTGCGAATAGAGAGTTGTTAATTATGATGATGGAGTTTGCTTATTGTTTGCCCGAAACCAACTCAGTCCAGGTAAAAGGGGGAAGTGAAAGACAATGGGCTGTGGTTATCTGCACCGGGCGTACGACAGTGAGGACGGGGAAGGGACGAAAATATCGAGAAATTCTAAAGTTCATAACGCAGCAGTCTCTGAATCAGAGCCCATATCGTTTGGAGAGAATGCTACTAAAAGAAGTCTCCCTCGGATCATCCCCTTCTTTTTGGAACAGTCCCTCAATAAAAACAAAGGTAAAATGAGTAATGAGGACCAAAATAATAAGTTTGTCGCGCTCGCTGGAGAGCAAGTGGGAAGCTTTATTCATTTTAATTCCAATTCATTCCATCATTAGTAGCATTCCGCTGAGGAAGTGGGAAGGGTGCTCGTTACATTTTCTTTTGTCTTCGGACTTGGTCAATCAAATGGAGAATAAGTGTTCTTTTTCCCCTTCAAATCTGCTGAGTTTACCAGTCTTACAGCAGGAAGCAATAATTCGTATGGGAAAATTAGTGCCTACTCCGCAATAGTTACTCCCCCTGCAAAACTCGCATTGTTAATTAGTTCAGTTGGAAAATTCCGCTTCCAATAAACTCACTCCCCTCACCTGCTCTCCTTTTTTCATTTACATATCGGCAGTAATTAACAAACAATGGTATGAGTTATTGGAAAAATTTCTAAAACTTATCGCAGCTGAACGCAGTAATTCCACTAAATGTTACCCTCTTTTCGTACGCTTCATAGAAATCCCTGCTGAAAGGAACACTGCTGATATCTGAGTTTGTATAAGAATTTTTCTTTCTTTAAGTGCTTTTGAAGTGAGTCCAATTTCAAGAAAAGTTACATAATTACAAATCGTAAAATATTAGCATGTGAAGACCTCAATCAGTAGTTTTTCTTATACAATGTGACTTTTTTTAGAAAGAATGAAAAGAAAATATTGCGGAGTTTAAAATAATTTCATTAATCAGAGAAATATTATGTCAATTATATAAATCCTTAAATTTTAAAACTTAAAGTTGGCAAGCAAATATTTTTATATTTAGCTTGAGAACAGGGCTTTAATAAATTGGTCATACAGATTGTTTATGTACGAGCGCTTAAGTGTATTAAATTTTCCTTTTGCCCATTAGTTTTAACTGATTTCCAGAATAATTTAACTCAATGAACTTAGTATACTTGTGTAAACATTTATATAAAAAGTTTAAGTACACTTATTTATAAAATATTCTAAGATTATTATAAGTCAGTACCAAGTGGATTATACTAAAAACAACAAGGCCCTAAGTTTTCAAGAAATTTGAAAACATAGAACCTGAGAAATCACAAAATCAGATTTTAATAGCAATAACACCTGGGTATTAAGTGAAACAGAAATTGCAAGGCAATGTATAGTTCAGCTAATTACGAACTTTCAACGGGATGTCACGCTTAATTGCAGTGATTGACGTATGATGAAGAATCAGGTTCAGACTGCACCTCTTTTATTTACCTCACAAAATTACTGCAACTGGAGCTATAAAAATCTGCTATAAAAATTCGTGAAAGGAATATGTTTAAAAAAAGTGCTTCTTAAATTATCGTGGAATGATAATTCCACGTTCTTCAAAGAAAATCCCCATAGGTTTTGAATTCACCCTGGTAGAACAGTGTTCTTCGAAGCATACTGTTCCGGGTTCAATCCCAGCCACTGTTGAACAGCTGTAAATGGATGTTGCGCTTCTACATACACATCAGTAGGGGTTTGGAAGTTTCCTGGTGGCATCGATTATGACACGTAAATACGAAACACTATCAAAAAACCTCTAGGGAGGTCATTTGCATAGATTTCAAAATGCCACCTTCCAGCCAATAGGCTCCCCACTACAAGATGGCGAAAGGTTTTTTCTAACTGCTCTTGAATAAAAGCATTTCTGAAATGTTCTAATTATTTTTCAAAAACAATATCACTAAATCCAAAGCTTCAACAATTTTATTACAGTTTATATAAAGATTTCCTTCTCTTATCCAATAGGTATACCAATAATTGAATCCCATGAGAAAGCACAATGTTTGGTCGACAATCAAAGATCATCTTAACTCAGTGATAAGACAGCTATATAGTGGAATGAAGGACTCCATCCACACATCACTTAACAAAGAAGTGTCTTCCTAAATGCTGAAGAGTTTAAAACAGTTTTTTTTTCTTTTTAAAAAAAAAAATGTCTTTCTTTTAATTTCGTTATAATTTGAAAGTATTTAATGCAAATGTCTAAAATGTGTTCAAAACTTTTTTATCAGCTGGATTTTTATGTCCATATATAGATTTAGCTTATATTCTCTGTCCAAAGCATATTATACGTTTGCAGGCATAATGCAGATGTCTTTGATGAATATAACAATTAAAGTCCATGTAGTTTAAAATTTTGAAGAAATAATATAATATATTACGCTTGAAAAAATAGATATACTTAACTGCGAATTCTTTAACTTTCAGTTTTTTCTAATTTAAATGCATTGATGAAAATTTAAGTACTAGAAACACATAGTAAAACAAATGATGTTAAATCCCAAACTGCTTTCTGACCTATTTAATGTGTGTGTCTGTGTGAGTTCAATTAATATTTCTCTTATTATTCGTAAACATAGAAGGAAAATATAAAATAAGGTCTGATTGTAGTCATTTTTAAATAGTGTATAAATAGCTGATAATTGTGAAACGAATGATAGTTTTTTTTTTTAATAATTTAGATCTAGTAAATTTTTTTTAATAGTTCTGCATGCTTATGACAAATTATGTAAAATTTATATTAAAATCTAATATCATAGAATTTTTCAAAAATTTCTTACTTATCTCACCTTATTTTGTTATTTACTAGGCATAATTTTCCTTCCATTTGGAGAAAGTAATAGAATCAAATGTTATATTACTTACTCATCTTTCTAAAACTCATTCTGGAATTTTTTCATAGGACGTAAACGGGAATTTGGAAATAAATTAAATATTTTCTTCTATTATCTTTATACACTACTGGCCATTAAAATTGCTATACCAAGAAGGCGACATGCTACAGACGTGAAATTTATACGAAAGGAAGAAGGTGCTGTGATATGCAAATGATTAGCTTTTCAGCACATTCAGACAAAGCAGGCGCCAGTAGCGACACCTACATGGTGTTTAAATGAGGAAATTGTTCAGCCGGTTCCTCATACACAAATTGCATTTGAACGTTGTTGCCTGGTGAAAAGTTGTTGTGATGCCTCGTGTAAGAAGGAGAAATATGTACCAGTACGTTTCTGACTTTGATAAAGGTCGAATTGTAGCGTACCGGGATTGCGGTTTATCTTATCGCAGTATTGCTGCTCGCGTCGATCGAGATCCAATGACTGTTAGCAGAATATGGAATCGATGGGTTCAGGACGGTAATACGGAACGCCATGCGGGATCTCAACGGCCACCTATCACTAGCAGCCGAGAAGACAGGCATATTATCCGCATGACCGTAATGGATCGTGCAACCACGTAACGAGCCATGAGTCAAGAAACGACGTCATTTGGAAGACAAGTGTCTGCACGAACAGTTCGACGACATTTGCAGCTGCATGGACTCTCAGCTCGGAGAACATGGCTGCGGCTTCCCTTGACGCTGCGTCATAGACAAGAACGCCTTCAATGGTGTGATCAACGACGAACCTGGGCACACGAATGGCGAGACGTCATCTTTTCAGATGAATCGAGGTTCTGTGTACAGCTTCATGATAGTCGCATCCGTGTTTGGCGGCATCGTGGTGAACGCACACTGGCAGCGTGCATTCGTCATCGTCATATTGGCCCATCACCTGGCGTGATAGTATGGGGTGCCATTGGATACACCATTGGTATGGGATACCATTGGATCTCGGTCACCTCTTGTTCGCATTGACGGTGCTTTGAACAGTGCACGTTACATTTCTGGTGTGTTACGACCCGTGGCTCTACCCTTTATTCGAACCCTGCGAAACCCTACGTTTCAGCAGGATAATGCCCGACCGCATGTTTCCGGTATTGAACGGACCTTCCTTGATACGAAACATGTTCGGCTGTTGCCGTGGCCAGCACGTTGTCCAGATCTTTCATCAATAGAAAACAACTGGTCAATGGTTGCCGAGCGACTGGCTCGTCACCGAACGCCAGCCACTACGGTTGATGAACTGTGGCATCGTGTTGAAGCTGCATGGGTATCTGTACCTGTACATGCAATCCAATCTCTGTTTGACTCAATGCCCAGGCGTATAACTGCTGTTATTACTGCCAGAGGTGGTTGTTCTGGGTACTGATATCTCAGGATCTGTCCAGCCAAATTTTTTTAAAATTTAATCACTTGTTATTTCTAGTATAATATATTTGTCCAATAAATATCATTTTGTCATCTGCATTTCTTCCAGGTGTAGCAATTTTAATGGCCAGTAGTGTATTTTTGTTAAGATGAGAGCTCAAGTCTTTCTAAAGTGTTCATAATCTCCATGTTCCTTTATAAAAGGCAGAAAACATTATTTCACATATAAATACTTTGTTTTGTGGTTCATTCAGTAACGCTTAGACTTTCATGATGACAAATGTGCATAAAAACTCGACATTTTTTCCCATTTCAGGAAATGTAATGATTAAAGTACTGTTGCATTAATCTGGGGGCAAGGTAACATTGTTTTTATAATTTAAAATCTATAATTTTGTATATTAATAGATATTTCTATCTTCAATTATAATTGATTTAATTTCGATCAGCTTGATTGGTCAAATGTCTTTAAATTAGTTTGTTTCTTCTCGCTCTTCCCACTATAATTCAATATATTTGACATTTTTACAGATATTATCCAATTTTTTTCAAGTTTATTTTAACACCTAGATTTTAGAATTAAAAAAGGTCTTACTTTTTAAGCATTTCGTTCAATAATGGCAACAAATCAATAAGTTACTTCACACAGTGGTTCTTAAAAATATCAGAAATATCAAGGCATAACAATTTTTATGTAAAGCTTTCATTGGATTTTGTAAATTATTTAATAGCTTTTGGAATTTTTTGGGCAGTGCTCAATTATTATACCCTGTTATGTATAAACCGCGGTGACCTGCTTGGATAGGGTATCGTTCTCTCTATTGGAAGGCAATGACTTCAAGTTCCAGCTTAATCGAAGATGCGCCAGGTTCACTAAAGGTGTCTGGGGCCCGTTAAATAAATCACCGTTGCAATGTCCTCCCAGAGAAAAGATACTTCAGGGATTGCAGTCAAGTCCTGCCTTTAACTGTGAAGATTCCCCCCCCCCTCCAGGCTGCTTCCACAAACTGATACCAGAGTCCAACTCTGCATAGGTACAGGGAGAGTTGAATAATGGTACAACAACCACGTTATATATTTATAATGATTTAATGAAAAAATTGTTTGCCTTCAAATATACTAATTTTCTATGTGGCTAAAAAGTTGTCTCTTTGTAAAGAATAGGTTATATTTACAGTTGCAATCATAAATTTGCTTAAAATTTTTAATTATTCATCAAATTTCTGAAGTTAAACTTCAAATACTGCATTTAATTTTAATGTGATCTTCTTGTATTGTCACCAATTATTTAAATCGAATACATTCACTGTAGAGGATAAAATCAAAATAATGTCAATTGCCTTATTTAAAAAGAATATATGGTTCTTAATTTTACATGGTGTAATAAAATAGGAAAATTTAAAATGCTATTAAGAATTAAAATGATGAAAATAATCATAATGTAAAATATTGATGCAATCTTTTTACAGTTTGTAAGGGATACTTTATGCTAATGTATGGGTATATAATACTTAATGTTAATACATGGATATTACTACTTTTGTGAACACTGTTATTATTGTCACTCTTGGATCGCCCCACAGATCAACTATATAATATATTCATAAAAATTCTAATCATTCAAAATTTATTCAAATTGAATTCGATCTTTGCTTGATATTTTTCATCTATAGGATACAGTGGAAAACTTAAAATGCATAACTGGAATTGCTGCATAACTGTAAATAATATTAAGTTAAAAACTTAAATGTTATTTGTACATCTAGAAATAACTATCGCGTTACTTCTAGATTGATGCCAATGCTTGTAACAAGATTTTTTTTATATAAAATTAAGTGTATTTATATAAAAAAATATATATTTTAATCTTTTTTCAGATATCTTCCTAACTCGTTCATTTGAGATATGTGTACATAAAATGAATTTCAAAGGAAATTATTTCAGAAATTTTCTTTAGCAGGAGAGACTTATTTTATATAATTGCTTTGCGATAGTCAAAATCCGTGTCATATCTTTGAAATATTTCTCATTAAAATTATAAAATCGAACACAGACAAACTTTTTTTACCCATCCCAAAAGAATTTGGAGTAGTAATCAACAATTGTGGGGACATTTTTAGAGGCACTCATTAAAAAATTAAGTAATAGAATCCGTTTTCCTCTATCCCTAGCTTATAACTCAATCACTTAAATATTCTTGCGCATTAATTATGATCCTTACAAAACTTTCTCCTCTCTATCTGTTTTTATATCATTTAAACAATTAGTTGAATATTCACAATAAAGCCTGAAATTAATAATTAGGAAAAACTTTTTTAAATTTATAGTGACAAAATAACTAATCAAAAGCTTCTTTGAATAAAATATGTTGCATTTAAGCAAAAAGTTACTAATATACCGTACTTCTTTTCTACATACAGATCTTGCTGTCATTAACCAGACATTGTTAGCTTTATATTGTATAAACTAGACATATTTAACACCCTATATATATATATATATATATATATATATATATATATATATATA
>JAPDSC010146635.1:252744-270767 GCA_026290005.1 Latrodectus geometricus | reverse complement strand
GCCACAACAACCATAACTAGCATTTAGAAAATAAATATAAATGATACGAAATAATTTGTCAATTACAGATAAACTCATTAGGAGCACAAGTAATTTAATTTACCATTTAAAACAAGCTTTGTGGATTTATTCAGTTTAAAATTAATTCAACTTGCGTTGGAGGATCAATTTTTGCAAACTGTGATTATTTCATGGATTCATAAGGAATAAATAAGGCTTCAATATTTGGGACACTTGATAAGAAATTGTATTCCATGTATATATGGTATAAAATTCTTTTCCGAGGATGAATCAGTTGCACGCAGAGGGGAGCGAACCTTGTCATTGCCATGGGCGGTGGAAGAGAAAGAACGATGGAAGCAAGGAGAGAAACCGATTTGAATGAATTTTGCATTTCAGTACACATGCTATATATATATATATATATATATATATATATATATATATATATGCAGAGAGAATCGGGATACTAGGAAAGAGGGATGCCCGGTAACAAAACCCGAAGCGGGACTGTTAGATATTGGTTTTTATTTCCGATTTCCAAATGCTAACAAGAAAAATCTTCAAACGGCTTTTCTTTCTCTCTTCAGAGAAAAAAGCAATAGAGGGAAAAAATTAAAATAAAAGAAATTCTTAGAAAAAAAGGAAGAAAAAAAACTTATAAAAAAGATTAAAATAAAAAAGGAGTGAATCGTTTTCTTGAAATGAAAGAAATGAAATGGTCGAAAGCAAAATACGTACAAAGAAGGAGTACATAAAAACGGAAAAAAGAATAAGAACTCTGAACATTGATTTAAGCAAGAATGACTCAAGGTTTAATAGTTAATCAACCTGAATATGTGAAGACTCAAATTAAAATCCAAATATTTCGGTTTAGCCTTCTGAGTTGCCTGTTTCGCGTTAGCTTATGTATTACATTTGAATTGCTAAAATACATCAATCTCAAGTAAAACATCACAACCCGTAGAAAAATAAGGTAATTACGACGTGTTTTCAAAAGATGACATTTAAGAGGGGGAGTCCTTAAAACAATAAATACCCATTATCTTTATCATTCCTATACTGATTTGTTTAAAGTGGAAAGTTTTCGGTGTATGAAAGTTCCAATATTTAAATAAATTTTTAAACCTACAATTCAATAATCATTCTTTTTCATTAATTATTTTAATGTTTTTTGACGAAATTAGTTAAAATATATTAAAACGAATTCAGATTAAGATGAGGATTATGTAAGTTTCTCTCTCCTTGTTTAATTCCTTTTCCTCCAGACATTTTTTTTATGAATTATTACATTCGTTATAAAAAAAAATGCCAAAACGCATTTTAATCTTATATTCAATCTGTTGGAAATTAAAATAACGAAGAGAAATAATACCTATTTCTTGATCTCTATTAAGGTTAATTTTATAGCATCAAAAGTCAGTAACCATAATAACTATCTGAGTTTGCATTGACAACAGCCTATTCATCGATCCTTGCTCATTTTGGATAGAAAGGATTGTAAAATAGTAATGCTTGAATATCCCAATCTCATAGAAGATACCGTTGTAAGGATAATTGAATTTTATGTTTCTGCATGATATTTGTCTGGGTGAGTGCTTGGTATTTTCTGTTTCTCATAAATTGTGACGCATGGAACAGACAGTTATCTATGATAAGTCTTCAAATAATGCAATCCACAGTGATTATGGCTAGAGTGGAATCCATAGCTATTACACTAGTGATAATTAACCTTGACTAGACGTTCTCAGTAGGTGGCAGATTTGAAAATCATAATTACCAGTGTAGTAATTATCTTCGAATAGAAGATACTGTAGAGAGGGAAACCTTGTTTGGTTCACTTTATTGAATGGAAAGTTAATGGAGCAAAATTATCTTAACAATATAAAGCTTACTCCGATGCAAACAAGGGATGACCTGGCTGTATCCCTCAAACATCAACTTCTGATTTAGGTCTGTAAAGTAATAGATAATAAAAATAATTATTGATCACTCTAAAAACAGTCAATTCTTTTGCCAATATCTTTGCATTGTGCTTGTAGAGAATTGTCCTCCCGCGAGCCAAAAATTTTGTAGCGAGGTTTAAAAATCCCTTTTTAAATTTTTTGAATAACATCTCTGATGGTAGAAATTTACTCATGCAAGTGTAATGAGTAAGGACTATTTATGGTAATTCTTGGATGCACAAGGCAATTATTACTCATGCAAGGGTTACTGCATTGAAACTTTTTTTCAATATATTTTTATGAATTAGAGAATAAAAGTCTCTATATCTGAAAAATCTGAAGCACTTTAATAAATTCAAAAAATCACTGAAATGATATCGATGAGAATGATTATAATAAGCAAAGTTTCTTTGCTACGAAACATTAGCAAGTATGTCACCCTAGAAATGAACGGTACGAAGGTTTTTCAAATAATAAGAGTTAAAAGTTTATGGAAATATTTTTACTTTAGGAAAATATTTTTTCTTTGTTATAACTTATCAAAATTAAATGTGAATTTGACTGATAATAGTACTAAGTAGAAATTTTTATTATAAATAAGAAAAATTTATGCTAGCTAAAACATGACACTTTAACTAGAAAAAAAATTCAAAATTTATTTTAAAATTTGTATATTTTTAATAAAGTATCCTTAGTAATAGCATTGTATAGAATGAATATTTTTTTGAAGAATACATTTTGATTTTCTAGCAGAGAATTTTTTCAGCTTGAATTTTTTCATCTAATTTAGTTTTAAAGTATTTTGTAAAAGTTTAAACACACACTTGTGAGCAATAATTAATAATCCTGTAAACCATTTTATAAATTACATTAAAATAATCCAAATATTTTGCCTTTCAAAATGATTTGATCGAGAATAATTAACTAAGACGAACAAATTAAAAATTTGTAGGAAAATATTTTTTTAAGTAATATTGAAGTATGTTATTTATTTTGTTTTTGACACTTTAAAATCTGAGCTTAGTAAAAAGGAATTTCAAGACTTACTTTTTGGAGAAATGTTATTCGAGAAATATATTAAATGAACATGCAAATATCCAATGAAGAGCAAAAGCACGAATGCTTGTGAAACAAATTAACTGAGCTGATGCAAGTCATTTACCCAATATTAACGCTAGAAAATTAAGCATCCTCAGAGCCATTATGGTAATTGTTAAAGCGCAACAGATGTCATGCCTGCCGAGAAGTCCGGTGGCTTTTTTGCTAGGAGAGAGCGGCGTAATTGAACAGTTATTGCAACAGATGAGGCCACGCTCTTGCAGGTGTCTATATTAAAACGCGAATATCAGTGTCTCATTTTAGAAAAATATCGTTTTGCTTGCCGATATTAATGATCCCCCGAAACCCAATATAACTGCAGGAATCGCATTCATCATCCCCAGGAATACCAAGAGTTACTCCTTCCAAAATATGACAAATTGCTTGAAAGCTGTAGTTTTAGTCTGAAATTTCATTTTATTCTTTGAACCATGCTTTGAAAATAAAATCGTTGTAAGCTAAATTATTTTGCTTCTTTTTGGAATTCAGAGGCCTAAATATGAAAAGACAAAGATTATTATGGAAACAGACTTTACTTAAACATTTTTGTTAGAAAATGAATATTTCTGAAAAATTTATTTTTTAAAGCTCAATTAGTTTTTTCCTACAAAGATTAAAAATATTAGTTTTTATTTTGAATGTAAATGAAAACACATGTTATTTTGCTTAACCAGAATATAAAAATATTTAAGAATCTATGATATCCTTTATAAAAAATCTGGGTAGTATACTATGCGAAAACATGGTTTCTGATGATCAGTTAACCAATTAAGTAATAGATTTGTTTATCATTCTTTAATCATTGGTTGTCCACAAACGTTAATCGAATGTTATTGCTTACAAGAGTTGGATGTTCTAGACCTTATTTGGAATTTATTTTCTTTATTTTGAATGAAAGACAAAACCATCTCAGGATCCCTTACTTCCAAAAAAATAAATAAATAAATAAAATCAAACCAGGATGCATAATGCTTAGTTACTAATTAAATATAACAATAATATTTTATTAGAGGATAGTACAAGTGTGTGTGTTTAAGCAGTTATGATAAATAATTTAAGGATTGTATGATAAACCATAATTTTTTTTACAAATAAAGTGACTAAAAATTTCATTGCATTTAAAAGCATAAAATTAAATTTTTAGATAGGAAATATTAAAATTTTTAATAACTTCAAATTTTTAACAACGAGAGTAATATTTATTTCATTGTTAAAAATTTGAAAACAGAATAAAACTTACAATAATATTCAAATTTAAAAATTTAAATAACAGTGGCTCTTGTTATTTCATTTCAGTTTATATTTTAAGACGGATGTATTAGATAATAGCATAAATTATATGTCTGTCTTAGAAGGTATCGAAAAATACAAAGTGACCAAAATTATTGAAATTAAATAAAGCCTAGCTTGTTATTTCGATGAATATTATTTTTTGATCTAGACAAAACAGAATTTTAAATAAAATAGTTACTAGTTCTTATTGAGAGATAGTTTTTGTCTTATAGAGTATTTTTAATACGAATAATTAATGATGCTTCTTATAAAATTAATAGCGAAGTTAAAAGATTTTAATTTAAAAATTAATGATGTATTACTAAATAATTGTTTACCAGCAATTGATTTTGTGATTTAGAATGAGAATGATGAAGCTATCGATTTTAACCAGACAAATATTTTAATAAGGCAAGAACAAGTAAAAAAAAATATAGAAAACATGCTAAAAAATAAAATTAGAATCACAAGTAAAAATTTAGACTAAATTTAGACTTTGAAAGTTTCTAATCTTAAATTCCTTTTCGGATAATATTCATGGTACAGTAAAATTACGAGCTGTGTCATGATTTAGACAGAACACTGACTGAGCACCAGATTTAGACAGAGTAAGAAGTGATCCACAAAATTAGTTAGCAATAATATTATAATAGGTACTCAAAAAGAAAAAAAATCTAATGAGCATATATATTCAAAACAAATCTAGTGAGAAATTAAAATTAAGTACATTTTATTGTTTCAATTTAATGCAGCTTATTAAAAATAATATGAACTAACAAATTATAGACAGGAGAAGTATTTACCTTTTAGGGGGAAAAAAAAAAGACAAGGAAAATTTTCATAGTAGTGTACCAGAAATCAGAACACAAATTTATGAAGAAAAATTTATTTTGCTTGAAGATGTTGCAGGTCAAGCAATATCACTTCAAGATAGTGTTAAAAATATCATTCTTCTGAAAGTCAATGATATTAACGATATGTTTCGAAGGGAGAGTGCAAATCTGATAAGTGGGAATGTCAAAATTCTGGAAAACTGTAATTCTAAATGTTTTAACAGAGTCCAATGTATCTGAATAAGTAGACCTAAAAGTAAATATAGATAAATGTGTTTTTTAAGGGTATAGTTTGTTTGCTTTTTACCCGAAATTATTTTACATACTTTCCAATAATCTAAATTGTTTTCACTATCCATGTCTTTTAGTTGACAAGACAAAAATTATGTATAAGTACCAGTTATTATTTAATTTAGAGTTCTATTTTGCTTAGATATACAAAAATATTTATTGAAATAATAAGCTATGCTTTATTTTACTTTTCATAATTTGGATAGTTTTATATTTTTCAAAATCTTTTCACACAAAACATTATATAACTTATGCTATTATTAATTATATCAGTCTTAAAATATCTACTGAAATGAACCTTCAAATATATTCACTGTTGAAATATTATTGTAAGTTTTGTGTGCTCTAAGTCATCATGATATTTACATTTTTAAGAATGAAACGTTAAATATTACTTGTAAACATATATTTTTTTTTTCAAATTAAGATATCATTTCTCTACAAAATAATCAGAATTTATTACATAGCCCATTACGTATTGAAGATTTTATAAACTTACCGGAATAAATATTCAATAATTAATAACATTCATTAATTCAACTGAGTTAATGATTATGAATAGTCACCGAATTAATCACTTTTACCACATTGGATTTCTTAAAACTCATTAAATCAATTAAATTGAAGTTAGTTTAAGAGATTTTTTTAAAATCTAGAATGCAATTAAAATAAAGTAAATTTTATTGTTTAAATTTAAAGGAGTTAGCTAAAATAAACTATGGACTAACAAATTTGAGACAGTATAAATGTTATGATAGTTTCGCAAACTCTAATTAAAGAATGCATTCTCAAATTGAGAGAGACATGTTGAGATTTTGAAAATCTTTGGGAACCTTTGAATTCCGGATTTTTAATATCTGTTTTAATGTCCAAGTACAGCGTTTTGCATAACGAAAAAAAATACAAACATATAGACATGTATCTATCACAAAAATCTCCAATTTGAATTGATTTATGGAACTTAATGGTGTAAATATTGAAAAAATCTAAAATGCTTCATAAAATGATGTGTAAATAAAAAAAAGGTAAAATAGAACATTCTAAAGTAAATATCATTATATATCCCTTAAAAAGCAAATAATAAGCATTTAAAAATAGGCTTATTTATTTGATTTCAATGTCATCATTTAGCATTAATACAATCACCAAAGCAAAATGAAAAAAATAAACCTCACTAAAAGTAAGAATATGTATTAATAAGAAATATATATCTAAAAAATAATAAATTCTTGTATTCTAGTTTCCGAAAAAATACATAAATATTTAATACAAGTCTTGTGTTACATAAATTCGTAAAACAGTAAGATTTTATATATGAATTCATGCTTTGTAAACTTAAAAAGTTACACACAAATTCCACATTTACATTTTGATGAATTATTGTATTTAATTCAAAGACAGCATATAAAGAATATGAACTGATCCCTTTCACACACACACATGCCATTGGAACTATTTACCGTTGAAAGTTTGCTGTAAAATAACCTTTGAACAAAATAATATTTCATTATAATACTAAAAAAGGCAAAATATTCGATTTCTTTTTTAAATAAATATGATTCATCAAAGAAAATGAAAAAAATTTTGGAAAATCAAAAGACGAAAAATTTATTAAAAAAAATGTGTCATTTACATCCAATTCACTTAATTTTTCATTAGAATACAATGAAACAATTTTATTATTTTTAGGAAACACTTGGAAAATTAGCCCTGATTAAGAATTAAACATTGTTAAAAATAATGTATTTAATCTGTATGTAAAATATATATCCTTACACAGTTATATAAAAAAAAGCAATTTTAAATTTAATCCGAAACAAAAATGAAAAAACAACTTCAATAAAAATTTATATAGGTTATATAGCGCAAAATATATATAAAATATACTTATGTGTATCAATATGTAGAAAAGTATAACATAAAATAATTGAAAGTTGCCATTTTATCAATGAATTGTTAGACATAAATGAGAAAAAGCGGCAGACGACAAAATTACTTACACTGCAATAAAATATACAAAATTTTCAAACAATTTCATACAATCCTTACTTTCCAAAAATAGCTTTTTCTATTGAAAAAATACCATGATAAAATGATAAGAATGAAATATTTGTTGTTTGAGTTGTGAAATCTCTCTCAAAGCAGAAATTACATACCTGAATAAATAACTAATTTCTGAATAAAGATAACTCCTCTATTCAGTGATTGATTAGTGAAAAAAGGAATACACAATAATAACACACTGGAATTATCAACATGATGAAAAATTTAAGTCTTGAAGTAGATGTCAAATTATGTGAATATCTATATTTTAATGTCCAGTTTTAAATACTGATAAGATCGATCTCTTTAAATGAAAACAGTTGTTGATACACTCTGTAAGGACTTGAAGAAATTTGTTGGTCATGATAAGAAGTGATATACCTAATATATCTAAATAATAAAAATTACCTTGATTAAATTTGATTTTCCAAATTTCGTCCATCCCATAATATTTTCGTTCTAAGGCATTGATGGTTTTTTATTCTTGATTTCACCATGAAACTTTTATACAGAATTAATAAGTGCAGTATTGCATTAATTGCATCAATTGTATAGCATTAGTTGTATACTAGGTGAAAACATCTCTAAAAATAAATAAAAAACATTTTAACACAAACATGACGTTTACAAATATCAAAAATATTCAATAACTTTTCTTCAATATATCTGGCACCCCTATTATACTTCATTATTTTTTCATAGAAAAACTTTGAGGAAATTTTTTCTCATTTCATACAAATGAAATTATTTTCCTACATTTTGAAGGTGGCATTGACCTTCAGAAAAAGTTGGCATCAGTTAAAATTCCTAAATGATTATCAGCTCTTTCAGACAAACGAGGAAAATAATTTTTAGTTCTATACTAAAATTTCGAAAGAATTTCCATAATAGTAGTGGTTGAAAATTGAATATATCAAACGCTGTAAGCACCAAAGATTATACTTCCAAACTCATTATGCTTGATCTACATGATATTATGGTTGGACGACTATGCTTTAAGAGCTAGTGTAGTGAAACTTATTCATCAACGCTCTTCATATTAAAGACTATTCCTTAGTATCCTTTATATTTCTTTTTTATAAAATAAAAATATAGAAAATTAATTTTAAGTATTAAAACCCTTGAAAAATCCCAATTCAATTTGAAAACTCAGCAACTAAAAAATTGAAAACTTGTACCCTAGATGATTGACCTGTTTCAAATTGAAAAGAATAATAAATTAACATTCGAAGACTTCAGAGAAATTCTTATCGGGAAACAGTGTGATGGGAAAATTAAATAGATTTCTTACGGTTTAGGCACCACATTTCATTATAACGATGCTCTTCCATGCAGCCATAAATTATATAATAATTGAATATCCATTCCATAAATTTGCTTTAAGAAGATATGGGCTCTGTGGTTGTCGTGAAACTACATATTTGCATGACACGTTCAAGATTTGACCCTTTAAAATTAACTTAATTTGAGCACATTCACTAAAACATTAATTTAATGTCTTTTTAAACAAACATTATTTATAAAACATTATTATAGTATATAAAAAGGACAACCATGTTCGCATTTCTTATGGAGAAAAGACCGTTCTTTTATAACTATACACTCCAATCAGAAATTATGTGTCGTTCTGCAGCTTCATTGCTTTTCTGGTAAAACATTTAGTTTATGTTTCAAGATGTTACGGCTTTCTTTTAGTTCTATTCCAGTAAAATTGCTTTTACACTCCAAAATCCATTTTCATCTGCTGTTGTGGAATGGAATTTTTTCTTAATGGAATAATGGAATTTTTTCTTAAGCGATCAATTGCAACCTTTATCACTTTGCCACATGTCCCTTTTCTTCTTGTTTTCTTGTATTATAATGAATAATAATGTCAATGGTAAACCTCACATTTAAGGGAATTTAATTTTTCGTTTGCTTCAAATAAAGAATTAATGAAAAACATTATATATATATATATATATATATATATATATATATATATATATATATATATATATATATTTAGAAAATCCAACCATGAATTATCAAGTAAGAAAATAACATTTTGAATTCAAGTCAAGATAAGAAAGCATCTATAACTTATTTCCTTTTACACAAGTTTTGCATGATTCATTTTTGATGATTCCATGTAAATTTTAAGCATACATGTTGTTAAACAAATAAGATACGGATGAAATGGTTAAAATTTCGATATTTCAACGCTAACCTATTGTAAATGAAAGAAGATTTCTAGAAGAAAACGCTTTATATATGAAATTGTAACACCTTACCTTGACCAATTGATGTCTCGAAAAATTCAATAGCCAATCATAAAATTCTTTTCATTTGTAAATCTTATGTTTGTAGGCAGTGACTTAACCCTTTCAATACTTCGGGAATATATAAGTCCCAGATAATGTTCAAAAATTACTTGTGCGAAAAGTATTCGCTTTTAAACTACTGCAGGGATAAATATGTCCCAAGGCATTTTTTCAAGTACCATATTTTCTAAAAATCTGAAATTATGTAAACATGTTGTTTCACTTATTTACAGCGCATTTATAGTTCAATTATACAGAAATATCTTCACTGGCCAAAAGTCGTATTGAACGGGGTTACAGGGAAAAACATGTTTCACCGTGTTTCTTCATACCCATGCTTGTAAAACCAAATATTTTGCCATTGTACCTATCTTAATCCCTCGTACTTTGTAGTGAATTTTTAGTTATCATTCCATTCGATTGAATTTTCATACTCTTCACAAAATGAATTTCTAAACAAATACTCCACTCTCAGGTTTATCACATGTATTCAATGCTATATACTGTTGCCTCAGCATGGAGCAGTGGGATTGTTGTTTACGTAGCATAACTTCTATGCCATTGCTCCACTTTTATGTTGCACGTTTTAATTCTCAAGAGAAAATTAGATATTTTAATTCCTTTAAATTATTACGATTCAATTAATCACGGTTTTATTATTTTTTAATTAATGATGATCTATTACAAAAAAAGTAATTCCTTTTTGTTAAAAAAAAAAAAAAAAAAAAAAAAAAAAAAAAAAGAATATTATTTTTTTTTTTTTATAAAAATAAAAATAGTGAAATATATTCTGATCAAATAAAAAAAGAACATTATTAATTTTAAATATACTTTTAGTTCTTTCAACAAATGGGGCTTCAATCACTAGAAATGAGTTATTGCCACTAAAGTATCAGTCATTTATCACAAATTTCCCAAGAAACAATTTTTATTCTATTAAGTGGAGTAAGCTTATAGCAAAAGAAGTCAAACATTATCACTCTAGTCTATTTGTATCCACAAAAATGCAGAAAAATATCTAGAATAGGAAAATGGCAAAATAATAGGAAAAAAAGAAATCAAGATTGATTGTTATTTTTTTAAGTATAATACAATAAGAAAATTCTTCTAATCAAATTATATAGTACAAATTTGTAGCTATTAAAATTAACATTTTAAGTAATTTAATTATTTTGTAATTTTAGTTGCATAAAATTATTTTAATAATTTGGAGACAGTATTTCTCCAGTTTAAAATGTCAAATTAATCAACATATTTCAAGAAATGATTTATCAGTTGATATTTTTGAATAACTGAATAGCACAAGTTATTTTCTTTGCTTCAAACTATTTTTCCCTTAAAAGTAACATCGATCAGTAATTAAAAAAAATCTGCTAAAATCTCTCTTTTATTTCATTTCAATTTTGACTCTTGTATGTCACACGAATTTTCAATTGTTTTGGTACTTCTGAATTGAGAAAATTTCTTTTTTGCAAGCGTAGTGGAAAACTCCTTGCATACAACAATCAGAAAATGTATTTTGGTAGATGTTCTCCTTGGGAAATTTGCAGAACATTTTGTGATGTATCCCTAGTTCCTCAGTATCCTCCTTATTTTCGTATTTTTCCCCATTTTCCATTATGAAGTGCCTTGTTTGGGAGGCAGGATTTTAGCTTTGCTCCTTGTTCAAACTTCACTTATAGATTTTTTTCCCTTAGCTTATTTGTTTAAGTATGTTTCCAAATATCCCACCGAATCCTCTTTACAACATGGAAATCAGGTGTGCTCTTTCTCATGTGCCGCTTAGTTACACGGAATATTTTTTTATCGTTCAGATTCTCGATGGAAAAGGAGGGAAAAATCTTCCCCCTTGTATTGTAGATCAGAAGGAAAAAAGAGCACTTGTTTGTATAGCTGTATTTAAATTTCAAAATCGTCATTATTTTTTTTTCTTTTGGCTATTTTGTACTTTTTTTAGTGTTCAAAACTTGCATGATTTATTGAATACAAAAAAAACTGGGTACATTAAAATTTGCGAGAAAACATGAGCATAATTTTAAACGTTTCGTATAATATACTTTGCTAAAAAAATGTATTTATTTTTCGTTTATTTATATTTCATTAAATTTTTATGTATAATTTATGCATTCATTTTTAAAAGTCAACAGTAGCTTATTTTATTTATTGAAAACTAAAGTACTGTTTTATAATCCTTCAGAAGTTTTATGAAGAAAAAGTATTTTTCTACATGAAACTTCTGATTCAAATCTCTATTATATTAACAGAAATAATACTGAAGTGCACTGAAGTAGATGAAATCGAACACGTCGGTTTGTCGTAACCTCTTGCAACACGACTACCAATTTCCCTGAAAGATAATCCACAATTTTGGTAGGCCACTATCTTTCCTCTGTCGATTTCGGATACATAATCAAAAAATGATTGCTGTTTTCTACTAGGCATAATTTAAAAAAAAAAAAAACCCCCCACAATTCCCGAACTTGAAATCGTCAAAATCTCGAAGCCTTAAATAGTGCTTTGAAGAGGCGCCACAGGTGCTCGTTATATGCGTCTGCGCTGAAATTTTAATCATTTCATATCTCACTTGCGCAAATGCATATAGTATATTTCATGTTATTTACATGCTTCTTTCAGGGCGTTGCATTTACATTGGACAGCAGTGTAGCTGACTGACTAATGATACATGTAAGACAGAATCTTTTGGTGAGAGATCTCGGAAACTTAATCGGCTCTATATTCCGATATATGCAGTCTATAAGCAGGTTTAGCTGCAAACGTGGGTTTGCAGTTATTGAAGTGAACAATTTTTCTGTTGCTAGCCAGAAAAATATTTTTATTGTAAATTTTTAATTTTCTATTCATGAATGCATTATACTTGCACCAAGTTTCATGGTCATGGCTCAATACTTTGGTTACTCACATTTTTTTTTACAAGTTAGTGTGTTAAACGATAAATTGTATACACAATCTTAGAATATTATAGTTTTTCTTTTATTAATATTATTTGCTCTTTTATCTAAAGAAATCCCATCATATTTTTTAAATCATTAACTAATTGGTTCTCACTATTTATGTAACTTACAAGGATAATTTTATTTCTTTATATACATAATATCTACCTGAAACAGTCACGAAATGTTGATATTTACTTAATGATTACTCATAAGCATGTGTAGAATTGAGTTATAAAAAATTAAGCTAAAAAATAGCATTTTTAGAAATGCTAATTTTTAGCCTAATTTTTTATAAATATGCGGATATATAATGGCGGAAATATGCGGATACATAATGCGGATATATAATGGCTCGTGCATTATTATATCCCGATTATGAATATACCATGCTCAATTGAATACTCTAAAAACATTCATATTTATTTTTTTCTTAAGAATAGAGATATATTTAAAATATTAGTACAATATTTTTGCCTTGATCTACATCAAAATTGCATAAGGATAAAAAAAATTCCTAATTCTTATTATTGTAGATGCGACTAATGTGTGAAAATAAGAAAAGTGATAAACTATTAATAAAAATTTAACTATTTTAAATCATATAAGAGTCAGCTTAATTTTAAGAAAATTTTATTAGACCTACAAAATTTAGAAAGGTTAAAAAATGCTGGATTGTGGGACAAAAAAGAAAGTCATCGATTTCAAAACTTGAAGAAAAGAATTCTAAAACTGAGAATTATTGATTTATCACTTCTGCATATTGATACTCATTTAAGTCAGAATGTTAACCTAATTCGATGCTGCGTATTCTTATCGTAGTCATAAATACAATAAAGTTGTATGTCAATATGAGAAAGTCAGTGTGGAGCATCTGTACAGTCTGTTCGTCGGATTAAAAAAATGATGCCTTGTAAAACTAATCACACTTTGAAGGAAATTCTACCCCATAAACCAGTTTTGAAAAACCCGATTTCAGAGTATTCTTTCTCTGTTTTCCTGTCTATAACCCAAAATGAAGTATTATCCGCAAAACCTTTTCTTCGAGTTAAAAAAAGGGAAAAAAAAATAGCGTCACATAACCCGCAGCGGCATATAACTACGGCAATTTTTTTCAGCGAATAGTCCAAAATATAAACTGCTGATAATATGGGTGTCACATAAAATAAAAAATGCACAGTATGATTAAAAATATAATAAATTGTACATAAAAATCATTATTATGACAAAGATTTCTTAGGATCCACCTCATCACAAAGTGTTAGAAAGTGAGATCGATCAAGACCAATAATTCCGAGAAGAGATTCTATTAAATCATATCGATTTTTAGTTTTTAATAACTTTTAAATGATGTTAGACATATTTTAAAAATAAAATATATTTGCTTCGTTAATAATTAAATGAAAAAAATGGATTATTTCTGAACTGTGTATTGGATACATTTTTATTTTGTATTACGAATGCATTGTTGTTCACTTCACGTTAACACGTTTGTAGCCATTTTATTTCACTTTCGCTATATCTTGCAATTTAAAACCTGATATGTAACTTCAGCGTTTTTGTTCTATATGACGATATATGAATTTGAATATCTTCAGAACGAAACAGCTCATGTTAAGTCAAAATGCAAAATAATGTCAGCGAAATGCAACTGTAATATCTTTCCGAGGAACAGAATTCCTTCTTAAACGTAATTATTGGACAAAGCTGATTACAGCTGAATTATATCAGTGGTGTAGTGGCACCAGCTGTTTTTTATTTCAAAATTTTCTTGTAAGCTTACTTAATAGACAATGTTTTTTTTTTTTTATCAGATTATCCGTGGTGGCGTATAATACGCACAACGAAATACATATATTTTTAACACATAATCTACAGATTATATACAGGAAAATATGGTAAGTACGGTAATATTTACTTAAAAAACTCTCGAATGATTCTTGTTACTGAAAAGAAATAAAGTGACTGGTTTTCTACTTATTCTGAAGTCATTTTATGGAAAGACAAGCAGGTGATCATTTTGGTAACAGTGGAAAAGTTATCATCTTTATTGATGACTATTTTTTCTCTGTCAATAATTTCTCTTAACTTTAAAACAAATTCTGAAAATATTTTGAACATTTGTATTTATCAAACTGACACCATTTTAAATCTTTATATATGAACATCATATTCGCTTCGGTTAGCGTTACATTACACAATAAGCCTACATCTTTAAATTTCATTTTTGGTATGATTAATTTGCTAACATTACATTAACATGACTAATTAGTCAATTAAACGGGCATTCTTCCTGAGGTCCGATGAACATTTTTAGCAGAATAATGCCTAACTACATGTTATTTTTCCTACTTTCTGCATGCAATTAACAATCTATGATAGCTTACTGCAAACAAGTGAGAATATAAACATGTTTGTTATAATTAAACTCTCCCATGAAAGGCATTCTACAGCGCGATTGGCAGAATGGAATACAACGGTATTTTGCATATAGGCTAAACATGAGATACGTTCTCGGAATTTCAATAAACCTTTATCACCAAAATAAACATCATAGAGATATTTTCCGAGAAAAATATGAAATTTAATAAATGACCAAGTTGGAATACACCATTTACATTTATAGACTAGTTTTAGATCATCTTGTCTTCGAACCACATTAAGTGAAAGTAAGGGAGAAACAAAAACAGTACTGTTTTCAAAAACAAGAATATATAAAGGAAAACATTTTCAGTAGAAAATTTCTTTGTCTCACCAATCCTAGAAAATGGAAGTCAAATCTTTCCCTGTGCTTCTGCCATGAATTTTGAAAAGTTAAAAAGAGTTTGACTGAATGCTGACAGGATTATTAGAAGCCTGAGCAATAATTGCTGCAATGATATAATTCTTTTTGTATCTGGCCTTCAGATAATGTACATTTCTAGAGAACAGCTTTTAGGAAAGTATTTCAATAAGCTTATCAGTTATAAGGCCCTTTACAGGACTTCAAATTACCTTAAATCCAGGCAAAATAATCAGACTAAAAAGAGATATCCTTTTTTATGAGCTCTGTATATGGGTTTTTTGGCCGAAACTGTTGAACTCAACTTCATTAGATCCTTCCTCGATCTATCTTGCGACCTTTCTCTTGTATTCTTTCACCCTGAACTTTTGTCCTATGTTAAAAAAAAAATACTCACACCCTGCATTACTGAGGAAAATTGGTCGTGGAGATTATTGGTAGGATCCTTGATAATGCCTTAATTATTTATACTGATAGCAGCAACGGTGTGAATTATCGTACGAGTACTGGTGTCTTCACCTCCTATCCTGGGAATCTGAAGGAGGAAATATTTTTTCAAAACCCTAACCCATTCCTCAGTTTTTCTCTCTGAGTTGCTCGCTATTAAGAAGGGCTTGTTTACTATCCTGAATAAAGCTTTTAAATGACAGCGTCTAGATTGTCATGGACAGTCGCAGTGTTATCCAGTACATGATGAGTGGTCACATTTTGGTGATTTGGTCGGAATCTCTATCCATCGTCTTCTCATGCAACTTTCTCATGCCTACTACATTTATATGCAATGGATTCCCTCCCATTTCAATATCTATGGAAATTAGAGGGCAAATGTCTTAGTAAAAGGAGTGCTTCTAATCTTTCTCCAACTGATGTTGCCCTCACCCATACTGAGCAGCATTCTATTCGAAAAAGTGGTGTCTGGGTTATCTAGAGATTTCACTTGTTCATGATTGATATACTAGTAGTTGTCCTGGTGATTCCATTTCTTTCAAGTTTTCTAGAGCTGATCAGACTACATTTTCTAGGTTTGCTAGTAGCCATCTCCGTCACCTTAAATTTGATGCCATTCGTAAGCTCTATTCTAACCGTTGTAAATGCGGTGTTGATCAAGCTTACAACCAACAAATATTTTTTTGCCTGGGATTTACTATATAAAGAGGATTTCCTTTTGAATTACCTGCTGTTTCTCGATTTTGTGAGGAGAGATGCTAGCGGATACCATGTAACAATATTACACCAAATGGGAGCAAGAACAACACGACAACAAAACAGATTAAGATAAAATTGCACAAGACGATTAGTTGTTAATTGTGTCCAGGATGAGGTAGGAAAGGTGCTTTACGTGACCACCCACATTCACTTGCAAAATTTGAAGTCGATGGATAATGCATTCAGCAGACCGTAACTGATTAGTTGTGAGATTTCGCATATGAACCTCTATTGAATTCTTTAAGTCATTTAACATCACGACACCTCCACAAAACACCAGAAATTTGAATATCCCGATAACCAGAAATCGCATGGTGTTTGATCCAACAAACTTCCTGGAAATGAATTAGGAAAGAGGAGACTAATAACACGTTTTTCCATGAAGTGTTGCAGCAAAATCGCTTTCAAGTACCCACGGATATGTGGGTCGCACCATCCTGCTTGAAAATGGTCAGTGTAAGAAGCTGTTTTTGCCATGGTTTCTGAACAACAAATGTCTGCAGCATGTAATGGTACCGACAGCCCTTAAGAGAGCATGTGACAGGCACACGTTTATTGGTTTTCTGCAAGAAAAATATCCCAATGATGAATGTAACCTTGAATCCATACTAGAAAGTGATCTTTGGAGACTATAAGGGAATTTCAGTGTGTATCGTAGATTTTCTTTAATCCAAATGCGGTAATTCTGTGTGTTGACTGTCCCAATGAAGTAGAAAGGAGCCACGTCAATTCACAGAACATTTCAAAGCCATGACAAATCAAGAGTCATTCTGATGAAAAAATTGACTGCAAATGAGAAACGTTGCGATCTGTTCCTATGAAGCAGCTCCTGGGGATGATGGAAGTTGTGTGAAAAGTAGTGCATCTTGTTTCTGAATACTTTTAGACGGTTTTGTAAGAGTAGCCTGTCTGTTGAGAAACTGAATGCGTGCTTCTGCTTTCAAGCTCTGATGTCAATGGGTCAACAGGTGTCTTACTGGCATCAACAATTACCGCAGTGACACGTTTACGACCTCTTCCAGGTTGAACTCCTAATTTCACCGTCTTTTCAACTCTCTTAACCATAGCCCATATACCCTTAGTAGATATTTGTCCATACCGTAGGCTCTTCCGGTGTCGAAATTTATGAACTGGAATAAAGGTATTTTCCACATTTTCTTAAAATAGCATCACCAATAACACATATTCAACCTAAAAGACAGCCATTAATACAGCCGGAATAATCAACTTAAACATCACAACGTCTTTAATTGTTTTATACTCAAACCTCTGTTTTAGTCTTTAAATGTTTTATACTC
>JAPDSC010146635.1:234442-248488 GCA_026290005.1 Latrodectus geometricus | reverse complement strand
ATATATATATATATATATATATATATATATATATATATATATATTTCAAGGATCAGTTATCTTTTATTTTACATATTTATTTTTTCATTTTTGGAGGAACTGGCATGTTTTCTCGGCACTACAAAATTAAAAGAGGAAGAAGAACTGATATCTTTGCCCTGTCATAGGCATTTCAAAGATCATATGATACTGGTTTATTTATTTACAAGAAGCTAGAAAAAAATAATATGCTTTTCAATACAACTTCAATTTATGAAATAGAGGAAATGTTTTTAATATTTTAACTCTGAATTGATCAGTCTTGGGAGACAACTAAAAAGCATTTTAGTACTGACCGACAATGGAATGGAATTTACCATGTTAAATACTTTGCTAGTTAAGTAACTGCATTTAAAAGATAGAAATTAATTCAGTTTCAAACATTTCATGTCAGGAAGGATTTTCATATATGAGTCTGATAAAAAAATTTGCAGACTTTGCAGTGCTTTTGGAGATATTTTTGCTATTCAGTTCCTACAATTTAGTTGTGCTTCTTTCTGCTTCCAGACAATTTACCTTATGGATCCACTATTATTCTTTTTGTTGGATTAATATGGATATCCTTACCAATCTTTATGCAATCAGAATCCTTTTGATCAATAACCAAGATTCCCTTAGTGCTTTTTTAAGAAACATATTGTTACTTATTTGTGCATTTGTGCTTAACGTTTTGTAAATAAATTTTTCTCGATGTTCCCACTCCTTATAAAAAGTACTTCTTTTAAAGTCTCATTTTGAATATTCTGAAGACTGTAATCACAGTACAATATATTTAACGTTTGAGATACTTTCATTTAAATTCTATTATCTTTCTATAATTATAACTTAATATAATTTCAGTACGTAGTAGAAAACTGCCAATGGTACGATCCGTTTTCCTAAACTTTGAATATCATCATGAATATTGCATTCATAAACGAAGTACATCAAGATACTATACAAAGATAAATAAAATTAATAATCATATAAAAACAAACATGAAGTATTTACTGCTAAATACATAATGATGTAGTGCAACTGTAACAATTTGTTAACAAGGTAAATATCGCGTAATTCCAATGAGTTTACTTTTAATCAGTTTCAAAAGACAGATTCAATACCAGAAAAACAATAACTACTAACATTCTTCACGTATAAAAGAACATTAAGAATTACAAATATTTAACATGCATAAACTCTGTCTGCAACACATTTTTTGATTGGATCAAGTACGATTGAAAGAAGTATAAGATAGTTTAAAGTATAATTATTTCAACGACAGTTATTGAACTGAAAAAATAAACTTAAAAAGGTATCTATGAACTTTCAATTTGTTATAAAAAATTAAAAAGAAATTTTTAACAAAATGCAAACTATTTCATATGATTCATGAAACCAACAGACTAAATTGCTTTATGACAGATGGGGAATTAGAAAATTTGAACTAGTTGACAGATCAAAATGATACAGTACATCGTTATTTAATAGCAAATGAAGTTGCTATGCTTAGTTTCGAGAAGAAATCATATTTGAGAAAGGAAACTCCTTAAATGTTGTGTGAAACGCATAGTGGGTGGAAAGGAGGAGGGGAAATGAATCGGACAGCATTGAGTCAGTGAATCGCAAACAAGAGCTCAGTCAAAGTCGACGGTAGAGACATTCAAATACCAAGCCCACCTTATTTGCATTTGAAACATAGAACACTCGAAATTGAAGAATGGACTCCCTATTCATCACAGCAGAACACACCAAATTTGAATAAACCTGGAAACGGGCCAGATAACTAAGATCGAGAAAATTCTCGACAGTTGGGGGAACGCACGCTCGCATAAATAGGGGAGGAGAAATAATAAATAAATATATCCATACAGCTACAAGGAAAAAGTAAATCCGGCGTGTCTTATCAAATATAAATCATCCCAGTAAGTTTTTGTTCCAAATGGAGAAAAGGGAATCAGCAAAAACGACGCATGCACATCATTTGACGCAGAGATCTTCCCCTTACTATGCAATACGATTTCTCGTGTGCATATATCAGTCTAATACCTGCATCTTCTCCATTCGTGGGATAATTCTCTGCCCCCTTGAGGCATGTTTTATGCATGGTTCCCCCAAATGGACCACAGTCATATTTGGATTACGGTGTTTAATATGTTTAAAATGTAAATTTGGGGATATATGCATTTTTTATGCCACTCGTGCAAATCAAATAAAGAGGAGCATTCCAAAATGATGCGTGAAGAACGGAAGAATGAGCTAGAAAAATACATTGCCATCTACATGACATTTAGTTGGTTTCATCCATGTCAATGAATTTATTAACTGATATCCAAGTGCAAAAAATGGGGAGATGCCAAAAGGAGTGACGAAAGAAAATATTTATTTAAAAAAAATAGCTTCATTTATAATTTAGTACTTGTATCAGAAACGTATTTCCACAAGTTTTAATACTTGATTTAATAACTTTCTCATGCAAATAATTGAGTGGCGAAAGAAATCTTAATGCCTCAAACGAGAAGCGATCACGCTTAATGAAGTCAAGGTAACAAGTATTTCTTCATTCGGAAGATCTCATTTTCTCTTTTTGCTTCTTACCAACACAGCTTCATTTTGAGACCTTTATGAGTTAATGCAATATATATCAAGCTTAGAGTTTTACTTAAGGATATTTTCTTAAATCTTATAAAGAAGCAATGTATTCTCTCTGAATTAATCTTTTCGGTTTGATATCGTCTTATCATTCTATTTATAATTTATCGCTTTATGAAATTTATGCATTTTTTTGTATGCAAATATTTTTATGCGTTAATATTTTTACTCTGAATTATTTTTCGTTGCATTTTTTCATCGTTTCATTTTTAGATATTTAAGATCTTAAAATGAAAGGAAAAGTTTATTTAATTTTAGGAATTAATAATGTGCACCTATATATTATAAGTTAAAATCTGTTAATTATATTAAAAAAAAATTATAAGTAATTTTGAAAGTGTAAGTTGTATTGAAATCTTAGACAAAGAAAATGCATTTTTAACATTAACTATTTCATGATTTGTATCAATAATGACCAAATAAAATAAAGATATTTCAATCACTATGTTTCTTTAATATATTACTTTTGTTTCTTCAGTTTCAATATTTTTTTTACTTAACTACAATTGATTTGTAACATGTTTCTTCACTCTTTTTTAAATAATTTTAGACAAAGTGATAACAAATTAATTAGCCTGGAATTATTTAAAGTCAGAACATAAAGAAAATTTGCATTAAGTTCTTTATTTAATTCATAAGTATTTTAAAAGAATTAGGAAAGAAAATGCAGAAAGTATCAACGTAAGAACAAGATAAGTTCTTATTAAACTCTTCTTTTTCAAACATGATTCTTTTAAAGTACATTTTATAATGGAATGAAGTATTTAGAAATAAAAGGAATTTTTATTTAGCTTCTGTTCCTAAATTTGTTTTTGCCCAAATGAAGGCCGTTATGCACAAAATTTTGTTACATTTCTTAACAGTAATTTTAAATTAAATCAAGCAATAATATTTCTCTTCTGAAACTGATTTCATTTCAAGCATCTGTGTCAAGACCCTTGATTAAGACTTTTCAGAAATAGATATTAAATCATTAAAAAAATTAATAAATTTAAAGAATGAAAACTTTTGATTTATGTGTCTAAACCCAACTGTTTGTATAGAAGTTTAAACTTGTTAAAAATGAATAATATGTCCATTCCAGGCTTTAAATGTAATTAGTAATATTTTTAAAATGTTTTCTAAATTAAGAATTATTCCTAATAATCTTAAGTTTTTATAATATGAGAACATGCTGATCCTCAAAAAGAAATTTTTTTAACTTTAAAATGCTAAAAATAATTAAAATAAAAGTTCAAAAGAAAACTATCAATTTATTTTAGAAAAATATGTATAATTTTTTCGGAAAAGATTCATATATTCCGCATACTAGTAAAACACAGCAACAAATAGTCACATGTCTATTTAGAAATTTAGTATTACTAGACAAAAACTGAAACATTGTTGCATAGTAATTATATAAAAAAAAATTATATTTCATTTAAAGTTTACTTTATTTTAAATATGCAGTTATTATATGCCTTTTTGATGGTGAAAAATTGTGGGCAATCATAAATGCATTGTTACATTTATTTGAATAAAATATGCAGGAACTATTCCCTCATTTTAGATGAATTTATTTTGTTATACGAGGAAAATTATTTGCTTTGAAAATATTGTTTGCATAAAAAACATATTTTTTAGTATAAAACTTCGTTTATTAACATGAAAAATAGTCCTAAAAAGAATGCTGTACACGATCACACAAAGGAAAAGTGCTTTTGTACTTAGTTTGCTTTTGGAATTATTATCAAAAAATATATATTTGATAAAGTAAACGGCCTTTTTTGGCCAGCTCGTCTGCTTTTTCTTGCCTGGGATACTACAATGCGATGGAATTCCTCGTAAAACAATCGTTTTATATTTATTGTGCATCTTTCTTAGAGTAACTTTAAATGCTCTATCAGCAAATTTCTTCATCTATCTTAAAAAATCTGAAATGTTAATTCTCGATCAACACTGTTCCATCAATCAACTGAGATGAATGATGACAAACTGAGCACTACACCTCATGATCCACTTTTATTTTTCTTGAGAAAAAAAAAAGAACAAATAAAATATATCAAGTCCCTAAAAAGTTGCTTAGTATAATGAGACTAAGTATATTACAAGTGTTAAAAATAGTATTATTATCAGGAGAAACAATTCAAATTAGGAAAATTGTTTTAAAAAAGTGATATCAAATTGAACACATAAAACTTAAAAATATTTAGCTAAATTACTCCGGAAATAATATGCAAGTCACCAAAATATTTGAGAACCACTAATGTACGTCAAATATACCCAAGACAGATTGTCTCTAGAACTGTCATTTCACAGTGAACATGGGATATAAAAATATTCTTCATCTATTAAGTGCTTATCAAAGTTACTTTCAAATATGTGCGAAGTACTAAAGAGATTTACTACACATAGAAAACAATTTCCTTACATTACATGTCTATAATGTCACAAATCGACAATCATGTCACAAATCAACAATCATGTCACAAATCGACGTAACATCAAATTAAAATTCATAGAAATTAGTCCCTAGAAACTGCAGGTAGAAAGCTTTAGGGAATTTGCTAACAAGCTTTTTCTAATCCTAAGTTTCTAGGCTAAGTTTGATTATTATGAGGTTTTTGAAAAATAAGCTGAAGACCCATAAGTATTAAAAAGTATGGTCATCTATATTTGCTTAAAAATTATGTTTTAGAAAATATAAATCTTGCGTATATGAAATTTGCTTTTCCAAGATAAGTGATTTAGGATTTAAATGAGTTATATATCGAACATGAAAACAAATCATCCTTCTGCTCAAAATTAGTTTTATAAAACAGACATTACCCTTTTAAATATTAATTTATAGCTTTGATTACATTGGTTTCACTAAAAATAAAAAGATCGTGGAAATTAAATTGTCAAGGAATTGAAATTGTATTTATTTCATTAAAAATATGTTTACTGCAAAAAATTAACAATAAACTTTTAATTCATTTGTTTTATTGATAGTTTATCCAACACTATAAAAAGAAAACATACCTTACTAATATTTTAATTTTAACAATGAATATTAATTTATTTATAAAATCACTGCTATCACACACATTTATTTTCCTATTATATTGTACTCAAAATAATTTTCGAATTTTTAAAGTGATATAATAAATTCTCAACGCATGTATGCATTTTAAAGCTATGCTTATATTCAATACAATGTGTACTTTCAAGCTTCTTTTATTGAACATCAGATTATGATCATCATGAGTAAAATGAATAAAAAAAGTAATATACTCATACTGATACTCAAATTTCACTACTTCTTTATAAGAACAATTTCAAAATTTTCTCCAAGAAATGAACTAAAATTATTCCTGCCCTTTTCTTTGAAGGATCGGTACAAAAGAATCCTCTCCCAAAAGAGGAAGACAAGCAACCTGTCCTTAAAATGTCAAACAAAACTGAAAACCCGTTGTAAAAGCTATAGAATTTTCCATCTTTCGTTCTTTTTTTCTTTTTCTTTTTTTTTTTTTCTTTTTTTTTTCTAAAAAGTACTGCTTAAATCCCTATGGAGAAAAGAAAAAAAAAGAAAGGTAAAGTAAGTAAGCTAGAAGCTCAAGTCGAAATTCCAGAGATACAAATGAAAGCTGCTGGCGAAAGAGTAGGATCTAAGTCCCAGCAGCCTACTTAACCCTTCTTTGTTCTTGAATATGCAAATAAGGAGATACGGCCACTGGGGAATTTTAATGATAGCCGAGGAATAAGAACGTCTTTGGAAAGAGTTTCTCTTCAGGTTGTGATGTTTAGAATTTAAATATTTACTTGGTTAACCAATGGGGCTTAAATCGCCGATTGGAAACGTTCCATTATTGTTTGAAATCCATCATCTACCTTAAAATCGTTGTTCGGGATAAAGGTTGGATTTCACCTTTTCCCAACGCATAAGGTTTCTCTTATTTTCTTCTGCTGAAGAAGCTCACGTTGAAACCATAAACTAGTTATGTATTACTTTTTAAAAACTTATTTTCCACACAGTACTTTCAATTATAATTTTTAAGCTTACTAATGGGAATTCCAGGGATTAAAAATTGAAATACCTTCTAATTAAATCATTCTTTGTTCTTTCAATAGAATAATTATGTTCTTTAAACTATATAAAGGGTGGAAAAATATAGATTTATCAGGTGGCTCGGAAGTTTTCTGACGAAATAAATTCAAAAACCAAAAAAATAAATTAATAATAAATATTTTAAAAAAAACTGGTAAATGGTTTTGAATTTGTAAACTGGTAACTGAAACTGGTAAAAAATTAATTATTTATTTGATCAAATGCAATTTTTAAAATATGTATGACTTAATTAAATCATCAATTAAATATGACAAAATTTTCTGCTCGGTGAAAAAGAATCGAGACCAAATAATTAGAAATTTTCAGTAGGTTACATGATTAGAAGAAACAATACTTTTTGTTAACAAATCAAAATAAATGAAGAATTTCTAAATCAAAATACTCTCCTTTCTAAAAATAAATATAAATAATTAAAATAAAATTGAGATTAAATTTATATTTTAAAAATACAAACAGTTCTAGTAAAAAAAAAATATCGAATCAAACACTTATTATTAAACTATGTAAATATATATACAATTTTTTTCAAATTACATTCTTATATTCTAATAAAAAAAATCCAATTACTTTAAAAAGTACTTTATTTTACTCTTATTTTATTTATCTATGTTAGATATACACTCCTGACCATTAAAACTGTTACAACAGGAAAGTGAAACGCCTTACGAGTGAAATTTACACTCCAAGAAGATGTTATGTTATACAAATGGTTAGCTTTATAAAGAATTCATCTAAAATAATCGGTCATACTGATACATACAATGTGCTTAAATCAAAAAAATAACATGAGTCATCATCTTAATGAACAGGTTTTGGTTACTCTGGATGGTACACTATAAACAGGAACATCTTCAATGATGTGATCAACGATGAACCATATAAAGTGTATAACGTTGTGTTTTCAAACGAATCCCGGTACTGCTTACAAAATTATGGTAGCCGCAACCTTTTTTGGTGGCATCGTGGGTAATGCATTAAAAATCGTTATACTAATACACTTTCTGGAGTGATAGTATGGAAGGCCATTGAATATGCGTCTCAGTCACATTTTATTCTCATAGATGGCATTAGAACAGTGGCCATTATATTTCTCTAATGCCGTAGTTTTACACTTTATTCAAATATTGTGAAACGTTACATTTCAGCACTACCGCAAATAGCCAATATTTTATGGATCTTTGTTGATGCAGGAAATATTAGTCGCTGCCCTGGAAGCACGCGTTTTCCATATTTCTCACCATAACAAAAATCTTTCTTTTAAAACTCTTTAGTGCCTGGTTTGTCACTATACACCACTACGGTCACTGACATAGTAGTTTTTGGAAGTTGTAATTGTGCATGACCTATAGTCTCTGTTTAACGAATAAAAGCTATTTTTGCTGATATAAGTGATTATTTTGGTTTCTGATTTCTCAGGTTCTTTAGTTCTAAATTTCTTGAAAATTTAATCTCAGTTAATTTCTTCATTATATATAGTTACAAAATATTATATTGTTATTTTAATTTCATTTTAGCTTAGAAACTGTAATAATCAGTAGTGTATTTTAGTGGTATCATATTAACTGGCTGAAATGAAAGGTCAAGTAAATGAAGTTCTGAAAAACCAGCTGTAGATGATATTGCCCGTATACAAACCATTTTTCTGGGAAAATTTCCTGCATTTTATATTTTCATATTATCATAGATTTCATGAGTCTAATTGTGAATTTTATTTAGACAAGTTATCATTCCCGAACATGAAATATTCTTAATTTATAGTTATGATCTAGATTCTGATGACTGTTACATAGAATTATTAGGATAGATTTTTATGTAGAAAATGGACGTAATGACCCTCCCTTATTCATTTTTGAAATTTATAGCACGAATTATTATATATATTAATTTGGGGAAAAAGAAATCCCTTATTTTTACGTGAACTTTATGTAACTTCTTTTGGATTCGCTTTGTAAAAAGGTTTAGTACAGATTTCATGTAGATTTTTAGGTCTTGCGCGTTACGACTGCTGACATGCGGTTAACTTCGATCAGTTTTGATATTTTATAGACATTTTCGACGATGCTGTATCCACATGCGAGGTGCATCTCTAACATCAAAAATACCCGAACAGAATCAACGAAACAAAAGTTATACGTAACTGGTTGTTACAGTCTTATATAGGACGATAAACACTTTTCACATTTTTAGCCACCCGGCTATCTTTTTAGCCGTTACAAGAGAAAAACGAAAATGTATCGAATTTTCTGTTTGTTGTCTTCCATTTTAAAACCTTGTACTCGTAACTGAATTAATCAAACAAAAAACCACAAGAGGATATTTTAGTGTCAAATGTCACCTTTTCAACGAGCATAAACGAGCATAAATTTTTAATGAAAGGACCTTCACTGAACTACACAGATCCTAATTATGCTAGGAATAAATATGTAAAGCTGTTTCACATGATATACACTGTCTACAAATAAGTATTTGGACACCTGTGATAGAATAGAAAAATAAACTTTATTCAAAATCAATAGTTGGTAGATCATCCACGAGAGACAATTACAGTGTGAACCCTCCGGGACATACTTTCCACGAGTCTTTGTTTTACAGCTAGTGATATTGTCTCCCACTCCGCTTGTAGAAGACATATAAGTTCCTTCGCCGATTTTGGAAAGGTATTGCACCCCTTTACTCGGCTATCCAATTCGTCCCAGAGCTACTCGATAGGGTTCAGGTCTGGGCTCTGGGCAGGCCAGCCCATTGAATGAACTCCATTGTCACCATACCAAGCTTTGGTTAACCTCGAAACATGACAACTGGCATTGTCATCCTGAAAGTAACAGGGATTCAACCCATAAAGCTGCCACAATGTAGGAAGCACATTGTTGTCCTGAATGGTGCAGTAGGCATTGTAGTTGAGCTCACCATGAATGGGGACCAAGGTCCCAGTCCATACCAAGAGAAACAGCAACCATAATTCCACCTCCACAGAACTTTACTGTTGGCACAATGCATTCTGGCAGAAGACGTTCCCCAGGCAGATGCCAGACCCAGATCCTGCCATCTGAACGGTAAAGGGTGAACCTTGATTCCTCGCTGCAAAGAACATTTTTCCACTGATCTACGGTCCAATTTCGATGTGCTTTGCACCACATTAACCAAGCAGCGTGGTTGGACTTTGTGATCAAAGGCTTATGGACAACATCACGACCATGAATAACAATCAGATATGCTTCGTTACGGATGGCATTCATAAAAACAATACTCTCGGATGCCTGTTGAAACTAATGGGCCATCGGCTGGGTGCGGTTCTTCCGAATTTTTCTGGACAGCACTCGTCTGTCTCTATTTCACAGTTTCGTTGGTCTGCCGACTCGAGGCACATTCCGACAATCACCGCTCACCTTTCACTTCTTAATCACATACTGTTGATTTTGGGTACTTCAGATCACTAGATATGTCCCTTAAGGATCGGTCACATTTGTGATACCCGATAATTGTACCTTTCTCGAAATCAGAGAGCTCCAAACTGCGTGGCATCTTGCATGCGACTAATGTCAATGCTGTTTCCAACCCGTTATGAACCGGTGGAGGCCGTGACGTACCTCAGGACCGCTGATATCGTCATTTGCATATATGTGCAAATACTTATTGGTAGTTAGTGTATTTGGTTTCATAGCCATTGTGTGGAAAATAAATTCTCCACTTTCATTTTACTTAACTAATTTCATTAAATTGCTCAATGTACTGCTATTTTCATTTTCAATTCTTAAAAATGAAATTCATTTAATTTAATTGGTTCTTTTAATCTAAAGAGTGTGTTTCTACTTTCATTACGGCATGGCAAGAAATTTCAGTACAGTTAACTAGAGTCTTACATTATGTTTAACAAATGTAAGATTTTCCAAACAGGTAATATAATATAAAATATATAATATAAAAATAAACATTTGAATCAAAATTTTATTTAATATATAATATCGAATAAAGATTTGTATTAAAGTTTTTTTTCAATTTTCATTTTAATTTTACTCCACCAAATTCAGTTTAATAAAAAATATTCTGAATGAAACATTCAATTACAAACATTCAATTTCTATAATTTTATAAAGATCGTTATGATGAAATTTTTTAAAAAATTTAAGAAGAATTATAACATAATGCTTATCTTAAGAGAATATAATATTTCAAGTATGAGAAAACTAAGAAAAATTTCTTGGCAAAAATTTCCGGTTTCTTACTACATTTAGAGAAAAATTCCCTCCTTCATATCCGTTCAGAAAATAAATCAGTACTTACTGCTCAGGCGAGGATTCATTTCCAACTGTGTGAAAGCACATGAGCTCCTTTCAGAACATTTCATGCTGTTTATAGCTCATACTAGTGGACTTTTACAGGGTTAAATATTGGTAGGGAATTTTTGTCCCACTGACTATAATAAATGGGAAAAATTTTACTTCAAGTTTCGTACGTCATCATTGAACTGAAACGAAGTCCTTTGATTTGCAAGAGATCTGTTACCATTTCAATACAATAAGAAAAATGAGGTTTTCAACTTACCTTTTTCCATTCAACTGTATGTTTAATATACTCTCTGTATCAAATTTATCATCCTATTAACACATACTGAGCACTCCACTCAGAAATAAAAACAAGTTTATTGTAAGAAAATCTTTTCCTCTTCACAATGCAATAAAAAAGCAGAATTAATTTCTTTCAACTATTTGAGGTACTATTGAAATAATTACCGAAAAGCATTAATTCTCCATCCCACATCATATTGAGGGCTTAATAAATAGTACTAAAAAGCAATTAATTTTAAATATAAAACTGTATAAAATATATAAATTTGTTGTAAGGAGTTATTGCATACACAACAGCATTTCTCACATTTTTTAGAAAGTATTAACACCAATTAACTGTGACTATAATTGAACCTGGAACATTCCATTTCAAAGAATTTGATCCTTCTAGAGATCTCTACAAGCGAAACGTCATTTTTTTATGATCTCATGTTCCTAAATCACAAAAATTAAACTAAGAACATAATAATTTCTTAAGAATGTAAATTTTCATCCTGACAACATTCAGGAAAATTGTAAAATGGACAGAAAGTTCCTTCCCATTTATTTAAGTTCCTTTTTTCATCATTTTTAAGAACAATTATTATCCGAAAATAATATTACGAGAATATTATATTACAAAAACATTTAAATACTATTTTACAATAAATTTAAATAAATGAATACATAAAAATTATTTTTATGTGTTTGATATTTTTTAATTGGTGAGAAGTATTCAGAAACAAAATTTTATTATAGATATTTAACAAAGACTCAATAAATACAAGGCCTTAGCTTTTGAAATTCACAAATTTTTATTAGCTTCCAAAATTCCTTTTTATCCTTCAGAAATAAATTTGCCAATTATAGATGTTACGAATGTATCTGAATCAAGTTCTTATGATTAAGACATGGAAAAATATATCTTTGACATCCATGAAAAGGTATTAAAAGAAATCAAAGAAAAAAATCTGTGTGTTGACCATTAGTGCTATTCAATTTCTTATTAGAAAGTTCGATTATTTCCCTCTCATCATTGTTGGAAGCAACGAAAAAGCTGGGAAGGGGGATGTTTCTTTCATGCAAGCAATTCACCTGCTTCTATACATGCAGAAACCTCCTCTAATTGATCCTGCTAGGGTGGTGCTACTATTGAACCCTTCTAATTACCAGCCAAGAAACCCTTAAGAAAAGAGTGGGCGTTGAAGACAGCTTAATTAGTGCTCTCTGGTAGGGTTTTAATCAGTGGCAGACTATGCTCATTAAAATCAGACTTTTGCATCCCCTTTTCAAATCTAAATACTCCATTCGACACGAGCTTTAGCAAAACTTTTCTACTTTTTAATTGATAAGAAGCTTTCCCTAATAAGACTTTTAAAGGAAGCTGATTTCTGCATAGTCTAATTACGTGAGATGGAACTTTTCCCTTTTTTTAATCAATTCTCCGAGACTGATCTAATATTTTGTTTTCGGTAATCGAATTTCAGGTTATTAACAGTTTTACAAAATAAGCAATAATAGAAGGCAGAGCTTCCGAGAATTCAATAACAGGACATGGTACTATTTCACAGATGGGGATTCAAATTAGAGAAGTTTTTCAATTAAAGTTCAGGTTTTGAATTTAAACTTTGCGAATGAATTGAGCCAAAAAGATTCCTTCAAGAAATAAGTAAATATGCATAAATATATATGCATAAATATACATAAATATAAATTAATATATATATATAAATGTTATTTTACAATAAATTGCCCTGTTTAGTCTCCTAGTCTAATAAATTAAAATATGAAATAAAATTGAAAATAACTGCTTTTTCGCTGAACCTTAAAAAACTGTATTTAAGGGAACATAAAATAAATATAGATCAAATAAAGATTGAAAGCATAGTTAAAACCTGAAACAAAAAGTGCGAAAATGCAATATATTGTAATTTAAGGTTGAATGTCAAATAATGGTTTTAATCAGAGCAATTTTACAGAATTTACTATATTTATCAATATTTAAATGAATTACACATAAAGCAAATAGCAAATAGACTTAGTCTATATACATAAATTAATTTTGCTTAAAAATAAAAATCTTGCTTTCATCCTTTTTGCCTATTTGTTTATCCTGTTGTCCTTACTCTCTGTTTTTTTAATTAAATTGATGATTAGGTTAGTTAATCAATTTCATCCATGGATATAACCTGTGACAAAAATATTTCAGTGAAAAAATTTTCTCTTTTAATGCTTTGCATCAATTAAAACTACCAAATTAATTTAAGACTACAATTTAAAAAAAAACTTGAATTTATTTTTTGAAACAAAACTGACTTACAATACGATAAACTTTCTCTACTGAAATGTTTGAAACGCGAATTCTCTGATTAATTTATTTCTAAAAATTTCACACTGAAATTACCTTTTAGATTGTATTTTTTGTAGGTTAAATATTCAATTAAAAATTCATTATTACCACACATTTTTTCATCAGAAATATTCATTAGCCTTAAATAGAATGAATGAAGCATTAGTAGTATGAAATGAAGAATGAGAAAATAAACTTGAAGATTCAGGGTTTATTTCCTAGATTTGAAATAGAATTTCTAATATGGAGGGAAAAAAAGTTAAAATTCAATAAATTTTTTTAAATTAGCAAAACTAATGTCCTTGATTAATTCAAATCTGAATTACATTAAATTTTAAGAAAACCCCTTATATATATATATATATATATATATATATATATATATATATATATAT
>JAPDSC010146635.1:190793-225171 GCA_026290005.1 Latrodectus geometricus | reverse complement strand
ATATATATATATATATATATATATATATATATATATATATATATCATTGAGTTTTGAAACTTAATTGAAATTTGAAATTTAAAATAAAACTCCAAGTTATAAAAATTCAAAGTTTTCGCTTATGATTTTTCTTAAATTATTATGAAATGCTTTTCTTTAAACATTCTTATACTAATAAAAGTTTAGTTTGTCTCCATTAAGAAGATAAAAATAGAACAATATGTCATTCTTAAAATTATTTTTGCTGTTTTAAAATAGATAGGAATGCATAGAGTTATACCTTTTGTTCACTTTTGATAATAATAAGCAATTCAAAAATAAATAAATAAATAAATAAAAAAATTTAAAAAAAAAATTCGAACAGAAACAGTTATATTTTTTTGACTCTTATTCCATTTCAATGAATTCCGTTGCGCATATCGGAAAAGAATCAAAAAAATAATCTGTCTGTCAGTTCTAACTATTTTCCAGGAATCTTGAATGAGCAATTAAAATATAAGGAAAAACTATACTTTACTAATAAATTTTTAAGAATAGGAATTTGTAATAATGATATTTATATAAGAACCTTTTAAAAATAAATGCGACATTATAATTGTGTGCTGATATTTTCTCTCATCTACTTCCTTCTGAGTTTTAGAATTTTCATTTGGCTTCATTTGGCGCAAAATAGGTTGCCAAAAGAGCAAACACCGTCTGTCTCATGTTGCGGCGCGCAAAATAAACAGACAGACGAATGAAGTGATTCTTCTGAGTGAGAAAAAAGCCGCTTCGTGACGTTATACGTGGAGCCACAAGTGCGTCTGAAATTTATGCTTTGTGAACAATGCACATCAGCGCTAGAACAATAAAGAATCATAATAATCATTATAACTATTAATCACAAGTGAAACTTCTTGGAATTTTATCACGCAAGCGGTCTTTTTTTTTTTTTTTTTTAAGGTGTAAACTGTGTTTTAGGTGGTGTGTCTGGTGATCTCATTATTATTACAGAAAATAATAACGACACTCGAAGAGACAATTTTAGCTAAAGTGTCTTCGATGACCCAACGAAGCAGATGAGAATTTAATAAATATTAATAATTGGTTAAATACATTAAAATTTTTACATAAATAGTTTTTTTTTTTTTCTTTTTTCTTTTCCGGTAAATATTTTTTGAACTATAGATGTTCCTTCTCAGAAAGAATATTTGAAATTTAAATTATTGAGCAATAACTATAGCTCTTATTTTGATATTTTTATATAAATTAATAAAAGCGTAAACTCGAGTTTTACAGTCGCGTCATTCGATGAGTAATGACTTTCTTTAGAATTAATCCCACTTTAAATAAGCTATCATTTAAGGATATCAGCATTTTTGTAAATTGGAACTGATTTTTTTTTTTTTAATATTTAAATGTCTGGCAAGTAATTTTCTACCAATAAAGCATCGGAAGTTTAAATTTAAAGCTAAAACTTTTTTTTATAGTTATATCTCTTATAGAAAATATATTTAGCGAAAGATACTTCTATCCTATTCATTTTCAGTTTTTCATGAATTCAATGAAATTATGTATTGAAAATCTATCACCTAAATCAGCCCTGATAAGAATTTTTACATGAAACATAATAGAGCATCAATAGAAAGAGCTCTGCTAGGGAACAATCAGAACACGTATACCATACATCAATAGAAAAAGCTCTGCTTGGGAACAGAACACTCATACCATAGATCAAATCACAGAATATATTTTTCCAAGTAGATTTGACTAGTTGATATTTGACTAGTTATTTTCCTTTTACGATACCTTTTTGGATCTTTATTTAAAATTTTTTTTAACTGAATATTCATAGAAAGAACATCAATTTTTAATTATGATTTATAAACATGCGAAGCAACTGAAAAGATTTTTCGAATTAAAATTCAATGATCAATAAGTAACAAAATCAAAATGAGGAACAAATAAAAAACTGGATTTCTTTATCGATGAAAGCGAGATGAAATTCGGTTGTAAAAAAAATGTTGATCAGAATGTGTGATCTACTATTAATGAATTTATTTTATACATTTATAATATAAAATTTGTTACATATTTTATTTTCTTCGCATTTATCAATGAATTATCTTACACAGAGACAATATTACATCAATAGTTTTATTATTAAACTAATAATTTATTTATAATAATAAAATTATATAGGAAGAATTTTTCAATAGCTAACACAAAGAATTTGAAATGTAACTAATTGAAAATAACAGAACATTATTCCCGCTCTGAAGTAAAAAATGCTACTGGGAGGATTATTGTATTTTTTATCACATGTTCTTTTACAAAGAAGATTAATATAAATTTCTCATTGTTAAAAGTAGTAAAAAATTAAAATATAATATTTTCAAAAGTATCAATCGTTATTAACTACAAAAATAGAATGTATTTTAAACTACCAGATAAAAACTGAAAAGAAATTTCTTTTCAGCAAAAGAGAGATTTTATATATATGCGTGACATGTGGAATTGTTATTCGAAGGAAATATCCTATCATTTACCATGGAGCCTAACATGTCATCAGAAATATTTATTAGATGAAACTGCGTGGCTATGCAAACTCCCGTCCCTTTCGGGGGAGGGGATCGGTGACGTCATGTAGTTCAACCGTGATCATTTATGAATGGTGCTTATTCACTGCCACTTTAAGCATGCTTATTCCCGTAGGAATTATTTTCATTCCTTCTAATTAAAAATACTGCCTGTACTCAATGCATGAACGTTTACTTGCACTTAATTGTTGTTATGGGTCAACCATTAAGTCTAAAATTAATAATGTGTATAGATAAGTTTCATATTTATATTTATCCTCGAAACCAGAAATTTAAATGGAAGAAATTTCATTTAAAGTGACAAAATATTTCGAACTAATGAACTGTGTAAACAAATATTTCTTTGTTGGACGATATAGTTTTTGAGAACCTATTTTCTTAGAATCTATAGATGACTTATATTATGGAGTAAGTTATAAGCCCTTATATGAAGTAAATTATATATATATATATATATATATATATATATATATATATATATATATATATATAATATAAAATGTTTTTCAAATTAATCAATTAGACTAAATATATTTTCTGCGAAGCAGATGGCCTATCAAAGTAAACGCTTTAGTCATTTAATTAAAAAAGCTCAATGTAGTGTTCACCAATGCTGCAGTCATATTTTTTAAGCCCTAAGGCACGTAAAAATTATTTTCAAGAAAACTTGGTTACTCTTCTCGGTATCATGAAGCTCTCATGATGTATACACATGCCTTCAGGAATTCCACATAACAGGAGACATTACTTCCCTTCAATGGAAGGAAACTTTGTCCAACTGAGCGACAAAAAAGAATGAAGTTCCAAGTAATAGTATTCGAACTTACCCTATTTTCATTCGGTAGAATTAATACTTGAGTGCCCTCAAAAGCAATTTTCATTGAATTACAAGTAATTGCGTTGTTGTAAATATTGTAACAAAATGGATTTTCATTTTTAGCTTGATTTATTATCGTTTCACTGTCTCATGGATGTTGGTTGAAGTCTTGCATTTAAAGATTTTCTCAAACTGACTTCGGCATTCATTGAGCAACTTTATGAAGTACAACAATTACATTCCCTTGAAATAATGTCAAAAACTTGGTTACTTACAGTTAAAACCATTCTTTTCATAACCGACTGCAGTAGGATTATTTATTTATTAATTTTTTTTTTATCTCTCTCTAGTTTGCACGATAATGTATTTCTAATAGTACGCCATAGAAAACTTAAAGCGTAAATATTGTCTTCCATAGAGTAACAATTCTCAGACAATTCACTGCTTATATTAGATTTCCAACATCTCATATTAAAAGCACTAAAAGCCAAAGTTACTTTTCATTCCAATAAAACCTTTTTTAATTCTATCTCGTCATTTAGACTCGTTAAATAATTATCTACGTAAAATACTGTTTTTAAAATTTACGCAGAGTGCTTCAAATTTTTTTTAACCTTGTTTAAATGATACTATAGAGTAGCTGCCAATAAATAAGGCTACAGGTTAAACCACTTATTATTCTTAGATGTCAATATTTCTCTACGTGTTCTCCATTTTCTCAATCACGTCAATATTCTTGCGCCATATCATACTTCTTTTCGAAATCCGCTTCTTTACATCATTTCTTTTAAAAGAGTTCAAAATATTTTGTATATTTTGTGCGTAATGTTTCTTATATTTCAGTAAGCTGTTCATAACAGATTTCGAATTCTACAGTATCTTTCTATGTTGATTTTAATATACTGCCAAGCTTATTAACGACTTTTGTAAATGCAGAACCTAATACTTTACTTTCCTGCTTGACGTTGTCGAAATCCATTCTTAATAATCGAAATCAAAACACAATTATTGTTGGGTTAAATTATGTAAAAAAAAATAAATAAATAAATAACATACATTTGAGAGGGGATGCCAAATAAATGTAGTGTAAGCTTAATCCAAAGAGAGTTTTTTCCCGATAAACAAAATAATGCAGCTCATCGTACCACAAGAACATTTTATTTCAACACACACATATATAGGCAGTAAAATTAGAAGTAAGTAAAAGAGAACACTTATGCTCTTATCGGTCGGGGTGCCAAGTCATTGCGCAGGCGTGAAAAAAGCGAAAACACCTGCTATATATACTGACGCTTCATTCTCCGTAATAATCTCAAAAACGTGCATAATAATACTTCAAGGTGACAAGAGAGGGGATATATTTTTTTATTTATTTAACTAATTCATGATATATAGCTGTAAATTAAGAAAAATTTTCTGTTTTGGTCTACATGGAAGAAAATATTTGTGCTAACATGCCAATGCATTTAATTCTTTCATTGAATTAAATACTAACTAGTACTCTATTAAAAGCAGCTTCAGAGTGATTACATTTAAATTTTATTAGATAATGTTATATTCTTGAATAACGCATTCTTTATCTATTACAAAAATGACAAAAAACAAATTTTTGCTTGTTAAAAAATTACTTATGAAGCTAAAATGGTTATCGATATATTTTAATACAAAGTCTAAATACTAGTAAAAATTTTTATTTTTCAAATGAATCGAAGTTGTCTGTCAGAAATTTTGTAAACATCTATGTTACTTTCAGGATGTAAAATTAAAAATAAAAAGGAAATAAAGCTGGAAATATATTGGAGACTGAAACTGGGGGTGTATATTCTAAGAACAACTCCACCTCCCATCCCTCGTGAGCGGTTCCCCTCCCCCTTCTTCCTCAAAACCACCACTTTTTCTTTTTCTCTTTAAGTACCGCCCAATGTAGTTAGAGTGCATCCTGTGTACGAAGATGATGTATCTGCGGCCTGTCACATGTCTACAAAGTTTGTTGAAAACCGAAACTGCTTGCTTGACACAGGTGCAAGTATATCGGTTTGCCAAAATTAAAGGATATTCGCACTTGGCGAAAAATTCCATACTGTTTATTGAATTACAGGAATCATGCAACTTCACACTATCGAAATGAATTACTTCCTTCAGATACTGAACTTTACCAAACAAAAATGACGACAATAAAATATTGAAATTAATAATGTTTCCCCGAGAATGAGGATGGAAAAAATATTTTGTGTCTAAATTTTGATGTTTAACCGAAACAAGTATATGATAGCTGATTAACTTTTTATTCGTAAAGGATGTGCATTAAGATTTTAGAAATCACTTGCTCAAAGATTATTTTTTACGGTTATATATAAAACTACTGCTCTAGAGCAAGGGATACACTTCCTCGTCTGTCATAAGTAATGGATTTCAGAGAAACGAAATTTTTTCAGAATAATTTTTACCATCACTGAAAACGAAATAAAATATAAAAAAAATCGCCAATTAAGAAATCGGACTCAAATATCATAACAATTTCCTTATCTGCTACGAATTATCTGAAGATGAGTTTTAAGTGCATCGATTGATGCATCATTTCGTTGTCTAATTATCAGTAAGAACAGTCAAGTAAGAAATGACCAAATCAAGAAAAAGAATATGATTACTAATGAGGTCTGTGTTATAAAAATATTTGCTGCTAGAAGCACAAGAGTTGTTTGCAATAAATGTATATAATTATATGACAATGATTAGAAAATTATGAATATATATATATATATATATATATATATATATATATATATATATATAGTCTTTTATTTTTTTATATTTCTCTTAAAATGTTTATTTTAAGTTTCAGCTTACAATATTCTGAAAGGCTCGTGGATAAGGCCCCAAAAAGATACGCCAAAATTGATTCAGTTTTAACAATTTTATTACTTATTAATACAATTTATACTTTATAATTAAATTTAATATGTTCTACGTGAATATATATTCTGTATTTTTATAGTAAATATATTATTTATGTTTATAATAATGAAAAAACTATAAAAGCAGTGTTAATTTTTATAAAATAATAAGCTAAATTTTCAGTTTTAAGAATAACAGTTTCACTGAAAAGGTATTTTTTTATTCTGATTTTCATTGCTCAATTTTATAATTTAATTGAATACAAAATTCCCTTATTCAAAGCAATTTTAGAAGTAAGCGATTATTGTATTTAAACTTATATTTACACAATGCTATTTACATTTTACCTTCCCTTATGACATGATACACAAGTTAATTCTATATTACTTAATTTACAAAAAGTGGGAGGGTTAAAAATCATGAGTTTTATTAATTTTGACAGAAAATTCAGTATGTTAAAGCGGGTAAGTGGTAGATAAATTTTTATATTGTATAATTAAGTAAACAAGAGACACGCGTTAATAATACTATGTAAACAATATATATTTTCACGTAGCGATATTCTAGATCATAACAATTTGAATTTTAATCTGCAAGCAAAGATGTTTTTATTGAATCTTTTCGGAGATTTTCTCTTGATGAAAATGCAAAACTTTTGAAGTCTGCAGTAAAAAATCAAAGGATTTTTGATTGAGAAAACTGCTTGTGTCAATCATTTAAAATTGGAAAGTCATAAAAACCAAAGATGAAAGCTGTGATAGCAATTGATTTTAATTTTAACACACACAGGTTTTATATTAAGATATAAAACAATTGACATAACAGAATTAAATTAACAACAGAAATTCTAATCAATGAAAGATGCTCAATAAACCCAAAATGTGAAAGTTCCTATGTAAAGCATAGGAACTTTCATTTCGGGTTTATTGAGCATCTTTGTAAAACATAAGGATAGAATTGTTTGCCTTCCATTTAAATATAACTAAAAAAATAGGAAACCTCTTTTTGTCCTCGAGAACCATAAAATACAAATTTCTTTTAAAAATTTATGTATAGATTTGTATTTGCAATTAAGAGTCCAGCAATTACAAGAAAAATTTGAGATAAAATTTGTATAGAGACTAATTTTTTTTCTTTCTTTTTTTTCTAAACTTTTGCTTTGAATGATTTTATGCTCTGACGCTATCATCCAAATATCCTTTAGACTGGGCCAATATTTTTGACATTCTCATTTAAACTATTCTCATTTAAACCCATTCTCATTCTCCCCCATTCTGGGACAACCTATTCTCATTTAAACCTCAAGAAAGAATCATATCACGAAAAGAAGGATAAAAAATTCAAACTGCTAAAAAAAAGTGGAAGGTTACAGAATAATGACTTCACTCATGAACAATAATTAATGCTTGTCTAATCATAGGTACTTATAAAGAGTTAACTCATTATAAGTACTTTATTACTTGTTTATCGTTATAAGTTATGTCATATAAGGATTTCTTAGTTTACTATGCTATTCTTATTGTATTTGAAGTTTTGCTTAGTATTATTGAAGCTATGAATATTTCAAAATTAGAATGAATAAAAATATAATTAATAAATAATAATAAGATTCTAAAAACTGATTCCATCTTTTCATAATTCATAATTAGCTTAAAATTGATAATGGTTTCTAATTCTAAAATATAAACTATGAAATTTTAACTTAAGTATTTGTAAAGTAAAATATACAAATTTTTTAACCTTCTTTCCGAGGATTGACTCCTAGAGGAAAGGCATGAATGTTTATTCATATTAAATTTCTTTTCATTACATTTCTAAGCACCCAAAAAAATATAAATGAGTTTAATTGTTGTGATTTTAGAGAAGTAAGTATAATATCTGCAAGTCATGAGTGATGCATATTGAAAAAAATATCAGCTGTCAATAAAAATAAATTATATAAAACCAAGTTCTGGTCTTGAAGAGACTTCTGTCATTAAAATCTATTCTTCGACATTTTGTGATGCGTTCGGTGTTCACACAATGCAGCTCAAAACCGGTTTAAAAATTCAACAGTGAAGTTATATTAGAATATCTAATTAACAAAATGTAAATTAATGTAAATTATCTTTGCATATTTATTGGAAGGGAACACATGAAATTATGATCATTTTGAATAAATATTAAAAGTGTGGTGAATTTCAATCTTTAACAATTCTGATTGTGATTTTTAACTTGCTGCTTTAAGCGCTTTTATCCTGTAATAACTTTCAAAAGAAAACTAAGTGAGAGACCTCTACACAATTTTATTAAATTTTTAAAAATTAAATAGGATTCTTCAAGGGGAAATATCAAATAAAATGTTTACCATGTATTAGCACTCCTTTGGAAAGCTAAGAAATATGAATTGATGAAAAAAAATGCATAAATGATAATTAGATTCTAACGCAGCACGTAAACATTATGAGATTCAAACTGATTTGTAGGAACATACTAATCTTATTTGTCAAACCTAAATTATAAAAATGTATTGTTTGAAAAAAACCTAAAAAAATCACCTGTAATTTTATTTGTCAAACCTAAATTATAAAACTTAATGTTTGAAAAAAACCTAAAAAAATCACCTGTAAAGAAACCATTGATTTAATGCATTCATAAGCATTCACATAGAAAAATAAAAAGTTGTATTGAGAATTCTACAATTTATTTGTAACTATGAGGAACTATTTTTATCAAATACAGAGAATGTAGTAATGTTAACCTTTTATTAAAGAGATTTGAACAGCAATAAACATTGAAATATTTTCCCTTAAAGAAAGAAGAAAATATAAATTATTTAAAGAAAAAACTTCTAGTTGTTATGAGAATCGCATGAGTACATAGATCCATTACAATTCTTACTACTCATGTGTTTCCGACTCAACGGATTATCATTTTTTAAAGCAGTTTGACGGAAAATTATACGTCTTTGAAACAACCAAAATAAAATTGAATAGATAGGTTTTGACTTAGTCTCCATTTATTTTTCCAAGAATAATCATATCAAGGTTTTTCTAGAAAATTATTCCTGGAACTCCAAGTTAAAAAAGATTTTTTTTCCTTCGAATTACGGATCGTATTACTATCCATAGTAATACAATCCGTAAAAAGACAAAGTGAAGATATATTTATAATGAATAGATTGAGCTATGGTGATCTTTTGGCGGGATAAATAGTCATCATTTGATGATGGAGTAAAAAGTATCTCCGGTGTTTTTATTTGACTAAATTGATCCTCTGACAACAGGTAATTTTTGCAATTTACAAAGAAATATTTACATGTTAAAAAAATTGTAACTAAAGAAATGTGAGAGAATGTAAATATCTAGTTGATGGATAAAGCCTATTTAAGTTAGGTTGTTATAAAAACTTGTCTGAAGCAGCGATTAAGGAACAAACGTTTCGGAAAACAAATGTGATGTATTGGAATTTAATTTGAGGGCGGGAACCAAAGTTGCAACATTTTTTAGTGAATGCTTTTTTCAATCCCTACATCCTGTTATTAAAAATGCAATTATTTTTCGAGTACCAAAGACGTTGGCAGCTAATGGAATCGCAAACTAAAATACAAATTTGACTATGAATAAATTATCATATAATAATGGAGAGAAGAGATTTCGTCACATTTTTAAACATAGTAAAAAATGACAGTAAATAATATAAATGTTCTTTAATATTATTTACAGGAAATCGCATTAACTTAATTAGATGGAATAAAGTATTCATTTTTATTTGTCAAAGAAATAAATGGGAAATAATTTAATTTAGAAAACTTATAGATGAAAAAATAAAAGTACTCTAACCATAGTGTATTTCAACTAGTGCTTGTACTAAAAGGAATTTTAAACTGACCCCCATCCTCACACAGATTTATTTTTTTGAGAAAAAAGTTGGAAATAAAAAATCTCCTTTTTTAAATATAAGCATTTTTCATATTTTATCAAAAACTAAAATAGTTTCTTTCATACTCTCAATATTATCACTTTTATAATTTATTCATGATTGTATACCATTAATACATTCTAACCTTATAAAAATCAAATAAAATATTACAAAACAAAGGGTGAATTGTTTTTTAGTAAAATTCAGAAAACGTTGAACAAAATGAGATGGCAAGTCAGAAAAAAAAATCATGCGAAGGAAAATGCAGATACTCTATTTAAACAGTACTTAATTTGAAAAACACATGCAAGTTAAATACTAATTGAATAATATTAATGCTCGAGTATATGCTCAAATTTTTAACCAGTTCCTCTAAGCAATAAGAAAATCTTCGTATGACATGTCACAAATATCATTTCGTCATTAAAAACTTTCTCAAGAAAAATAAAAACCAGTGTTTTCTGCCGATAAGCATTGAGAATTAGGTAAAATTTATATAAGATTGTAATTTATAATATTAATCCCTAATAATTTCAAACTTGCATAAATTTTTAAGGAACTGGGTGTATAACTAACTTTCAAAAAGAAACTGCTGATTGATTTTACATTTTCGCTGAAGAGTCACGTAATATATTTTATGAGACATACAACAAAAACTTTTTTAAATTATACATTCTGTTTTCAGGATTTTAAAAACAAAACGAATGATTTAGAAAAATATTTTCGTTACATATAAGTAGATATTTTGACGTAGGTTTACAAGAGACAATACAAAAAAGTAATATGACAATTTATTTATGAATAAAAGAATATTAGAATAAATGCATTCTACACTATCTCTGTATTTTAAAGCTGTATATTCTGTAAAAAGTAGATAAATAAAAAATAAATAGACTTAACTACATACATTTTTTAAGAAAGTAAAAACTGTATTCATAACATGCATTAATATAATAAGTGAACTTTAGCTCCTAAGAGTACATTTTTACAACATTTTTTTGCAACCTTCGTATTATATAAGGCTCATATCAAAGAGATTAATTACAGAATATTATATAAATTAAATGACAAATCTATTAATAATTATTTGTAAATATTAAATAATGAAATGCAGTATACTCTTTACAAAAAGTTATTTTATATTTATACATGCCTTATACAATATACATGCTTTTTTATATGCTAAGGAATAAATATTTACTTTATTGAAATGCTTCTTTGTTGAACGTAATAAATGTAGAGTTCATAACTTGCTTATAAGGCCTTATTTCATTGTGGAGATTCAGTATTGTTTCTTTCTTTCTTATTTCATTCTGGCGATTCAGTGTTGTTTTGTATTGTCACTGTTCAATTTCACCATCGTACTCGAAAATTCAAAATTTATTGAAATGTTTCTTTATTAAGTTGATTTCTTTCAATGACGATAAATTGCATCTATATGATCTTATTTTTTTCTTTTGATCGAAAAGAATCCAATAAGTTAAGTATGTAAAATTGACCTTTTTATTTTGATAGTTCAATTTAAATGATAAGGAACCACATTTTTTGATAAGATATTAAATTAAAATATTATTTTAGTTGTTCTTATTGCATTACAAAAATGCTTTGTTTAAAAAAAAAGCAAAAAGAAAACAATCCAATCTTTTTCATAGGATTACTATGATTAGGATTTTATTTTGAGGTCATTTTTAAAAATCAGTATTACAACCATTCATCTTCACGGAAATATGATATTATGAAGAATCATTGGATGTTGAAAGAATTTCTTTCAATTTTTATGATTATGTATAATTTTCTATGCTTGAAAAAGTTGCGGTTGTTTTGTTTAAAAAAATTTTCAACCTGTATACTTGAAAATGGAAAAAATTACTATTCCGTGAAGGACAATAAAAAGCAGGTAAAATATAGCAAATAAAAAAGAAAATAGTTTCTCAAGTACACTGAACACTCTATTAATTTGGATGATATATAGTATTATATTTGAATAATAATATGTAAATAATTTGCATAATTAATATTTTGGACATATGCATTGTGTTCTAAAGCACGACTCAGATGAAACTTTCAAACTTGCTTGTTCAGCCTTTTGATGAACAAGCCAATATTATTTGACTGTCAAGAAAATGCTGAACAAGCAAGTATTTGAAATTTGGTGACCAAATTTTACATAATTTATTTCTCTGTATTCAACATTATTTTACAATTTCTACTAAAAATGTTTTCAAATGCAGAAAAAAGTTTCCCGATAAAACGAATACAAACACATATGCCAATCCCTACGACAATTTTAATGATTATATTTGACAGCTGGTTGCAATAAATTGACTTTGATGGAGAATAAAAGTACACAAGAATTGTGTTATTTTATTTAAGTATTACATCATTGTATTCATTTTTTAACTATTAATTGCTTAATATGAAGTGTTCGTGATTCATTGATTCATTTTAATATTCCTCTTCATTTTTATATTATTTTTAATTTAATTTTACTCATAATTAAGTACCATGATACTAAAGCTATTTTACTTACATAATTACCAAAATTTTTGGCTAAGTTAATCATGAATATTTGTGCAGTTTCATACAGTCCAATTTTAATATACATTTATTCATTGAATATATGGTAACTTAAATAATTTTTTATTTAGAAATTAAATTTAAAAAAGACCTTATATTTGATGAAATTTTATTCTAATAATTTATTTTTGTAGATAATAATTATTTATAGAATAAAGAAAAAAAATGTAAACATAATTAGAAACTTAAATTTTGCATTGTAGGTGATATTAATTAGTAATTATGAACTAAGAAGTTATTATGAATTAAACTTTTAATGTAAATATTTTAATTTTCAAGTTTAAAATAAATTCAATAATAACAAAATCGTAAATATTAATAGTTTCGATATAAATATCCTGTAAATCTTCTTTCTTCATTAAGACTCCCAGTTAGGATTTATAAAAATAACACATAAAAAAATGAATAAAATTTTTATTTATACAATTATTTTAGTTGTAATAATTTTTCTATAATTTTTGGAGAAATGATTTCTAAAAAATAATTTCTGTGTTATACTAGAAAATTTAGTTAACCTATATTGCTAAATAATTAGTTAACTATAAATTTAGTTAACCTAAGTACATGAATTTGCCTATTTTTTATTCTGATGAAAACTATTGTAATTCAGCATTCAGTATTTCTATTCAAATTCTATATGTAATAGCAAGGAAAAAGATTACTCACCCAAATATTGATGAAAGGGTTCTTTGTTGGATTCATAGACTGTCTGCTGTCTGCTTTTTGTGTTCTGTCGGGAATCCACCATCCAAGGATAAATAGGTTTGCTTATAAACATTTCACTGGATTCTTCTCTCGGTATCAACAGTTTTTGTTCGTCACAACACTCATTCTTAAGTTTCTCTTCTCTGCAGTTCATATAATTTGCACTTTCAAAAGAGGAACTTTTATCTTGCCTCGCTTCCCCTTGCGGGGAAAGGGGGGACATGCTAAGGACTCTCCCCTGAAAAGGGTTGAAAAGTTTGCTCCCTGAGTTAAAAGTTTCTATGCTATTCTGTTCTTGGTAGTAATCGCGGGACAATACCAGGAGTTTCTCTTGGTCATCATTGATCTTAAGATCATTCTCAATTTTGCTGTTGTCTTCATTGTCTAATATCACCTGGGACTCCTCGTGATCTTTGGTGCACGGGGAAATACCTCCTGAACCATCTTCACTGAAATGTTTTGTCCCTAAGGACGATTTGACGGAACAGCTGTTATTCTGGACGAATGGAGAATTTTCGAATGGCATTACCTCATTCAAACAGGAGTATTAATGGTATTGTATTTTTTCTATGCTTTCATTTGGCCCCACCATGATGATGATGGTGATGATGTCCACCCCAGTCACGTGCTCTGCAGCAAGGCCAATGATTATAGAGCGGGACCTGTTTTGGGGAATAGAACAGACGATGAGTGAGAGAGTTAGAGTGAAGGGTGGTTATGTGTGTGTGTTGTCGTGCGTTTCAAGGGGAGGGGTGGGTATGGTTGAGTAGGATTGTATTTCGGGTTACCATAATTGGCTTCTTTATCTTATTCTGTTATTCCTCAAATTAGAAATAAATTGATAATCACCCCTCGTGTTTCATCCCTCTGAAAAATTCCTCTTAATTATCGCATGTACAGTTTGCGTTAGTCAGAAACTGTGAAAATAATGCAAAAAAGAAAAAAAACTACGTTTTACTTAAACGTAAATAAATTTGTTACAAATGCAATCTATTTTATGACAAAAGCATTTTTAGGTAGCACTAGTTTAATAGCCACATTTAATAGGTGTATAGAACAAAATTTACTACTATGAGTATATAACCAAGAAACGCAATAAATTGAAATATAATAAAAATAAATATTTTTTAAGTCAATAAATATATTTCTCAAATAAATATATTTCTTTAGCAAAAGAATTGATTAAAGATATTTCAATTTGCATTTCAAAATGATTTTATATATTAAATTGATGATGTTTTTCAAAAAATGCACGCAGAAGAATCAGGATATACTAAGTAACACTAAAAATGGGACTACTAAAACTCATGTGCAAAAAGTGATGAAAATGGGTAAAAAAAAGAGAGTAATAAATATCATTGCAAATGGATCATCTGTGCTCATGATTCAATGACAATCCTATTAATAGACACCGTGATCAATCGGCGAATAATTATGCTGCTATAAATATGAATGAAATCTTGTTGTGGATCGCCTAATGGTCCAAGGCTGTGTAATTATCTTTCGGGAGGACTTTTCATAGGTAGTGGATGATATTTATGTGTCGCAAGGGAATAAAACCAGAAAACTCCCACGCACCATCGGAAAAATTATTTTCTTCAAGAAGTGTTTAGTTTAGATAGTGGTATCAGGGATGTTTTGTGTCATGATGAGCAAGACTAGAGGAAATGAGAAAATTCAATCTGCCACTAAAATATTTATGCTTCGCACCACGGCATGAACATTTCAATTACAGAGTGGATTTGTATTGTCATTCAGAAGGGGTCCCTATTATAAAAAGTTATTCTGTTCAATAAGGAGGTGTGTAAAATCTCACATTATTGAGTTGAGAAGAACAATAATGGCAGAGTAAAAAATTTGACTAACTTGACCAAGTTAAGGTTATAAATGCATAACTTAAGGTTATAAATAACTTAAGGTTATAAATGCATTCAGAATCCCAACAGGCATCCATACTCGGCGGTGGTATTTAAGTCCAATATTAATTGAATGTAATATGACAGAGCTAACCATATAGCTGACAACCACCCTGTCCAGTAGTCAGCATGACTGACTGTGTATGGGGAGGTCCTGCGTTCGAATCCCGGATCAGGTATTGATTTACTTTCTTTTTCCTATCTTTGTTCTTTCCTTGAATAATAAATAAGTAGTGAATGGTTGCCTACCTATAAATGGATACCTATGGTATGTATGTACTGAGGAAGTCGGACTCCTCACCAAATTACGGTTTAGTAGGAAAAGTGAAGCATCGCACCCCATACTGCAATTCAAGCTGGCACATAAGAAAAAAAAATTGGAATGAATTTTATTTCGAGAAATGTAATTTAACTGGACTTTTTATGTAAAACTTGTACCACGATAAACTGCATTTTTCCTTGTGATTTCATAAAATAAAAGGCACGCTCTAGACACTGTGCACAATACCTTGATCAAAATATTGATATCGGCTATGATTCTAAAATTTTCTTAACTTTTCACTGAAAATTGTAATGCTTACAATTGGTTGAAAGAGTTTAGCATACTTAGCTTTATGGACGCTAGTAACAGGTGTATATTTCCAAATTTAAAAAATATTTCGTATCAAGTCTGTTTAAATCGTTTCTTTAACAGGATGATTGGTTAATTCCCCTCTGCTTAATAATGGAAGAATTTTAGCTTATAAGCAGAGCGATATTTATTCAAACTGAAACCGCACACAATGTTGATCCAGCCATGAATGAAACCCGGTTTTTTTCTGTTCTTACATTTGAAAGCATTTTTTCCTACCGTTTATGAGTTCAAGACCTATATTCCATAAATTCTACTTTCTCTTCCACAGATATTTATTAGCTTAAAAACTTGCTTAAAACTGCCATTTTGGTTAAATTCGTGAAATTAAATTCTCATTCAGGAATGTCTATTAACTATCTATTTTCCTTAGGAAAAATACTATATTAAATTTAATACAAAAATATAAATCAGCAATTGAAAATAATACTTATCTTAGTTAATTTTTATTAGATGATAAATGTGAGAATATTTGACAAAATCTATTGCATTTATTAAAAGGTCTTTATAAATAAGTATTTTCGATAATTTCGATGGTCGCATAGTGAAAACATACAATTATTCTCGGAAATACGCACTTTTAAAGGAATCTGTTCGAAATCTGTCTGCATGGACTTGTTTTTGGGAGGAAAATCTTATTTTTCTCAATTTATTATTAATTATTCTTTTTTGTAATGAATCAATGGAGATCCTAATACATTTATTAGAACTTTAAAATGCGCCATCAAAAGTAATGAAACGTACCATCTGAAGAGCAATTACAAGGCTGTTTTCCATCTGATTACTTCAGACCATGAAAATAGAACTAGATTTAACAATGCAAAATTGATAGTTTAATAACTTATAACTGTTTCATCACATTTTATTAAATCGCAGACTTTCTTTCTAGGTGATTATGGATCATCACACAAGAAATAGAAATCATAAAACTCCCGAGCATCCACCCCGACAAAAGTACATGCAACATCTATCTTCAAAAGGAAAGCTAGCTTGCTTGTGAAGAAAATGTTTCAACTATTTCAAAGCGGTAAATGTCACAGAAATTTCGGCTAAGAAGTGTATAAAGCTCTTTTTCCACTAACCGTCATTCCTGATTAGGCTAGCAACTGTTTCTGCCTCATTGTCAGGACAGAAGTCCAATCAGGTATGACCTACCATGCTCAGTTGTTTTTAACATATTTCAGATGTTTCATACATGCGCTGGTTTTCCTACAAAAATCATTTGGAGCTCAACTGATTTGAGCTTTTTCAGGTCATGAGGGAGTTGTGTAAATATTGCCTGCGTGCATGGCAACATCTTCCACAAGATATAAATAGATACTTTGTACGTAAATAAATACTTGTACGTAAAACGTAAATAGATACTTTGTACGTTTGATGCCGGCAAAGTTTAGATGAGTGAAATGGTCATAATACATCTGAAATAATGAGTTCCTTTTGTTGTGTACTAATGTTTTTATCTTCATTTTAGGAAATCCTTACAAAATTGGTATTCTTAAAGCAATCAATATCTTTTCGGGAAGGATGAAATATATTTTTCATTATGAAAAAGTCACTCGGAAGAAAAAGTTACTCTATTTTATCTAACTTAATTAGTAATTGTTACACAACTAATAGTTAACCACAGTATTATCAGTTACATAATATCAAAGTACTTTAACTTAGTTATTACAGTTACTTGTTGATTACTTCATCTACATATTAGTTACAACTATTTTATACTCGGTTTAATTTTAGACTTTATCAAGTAAACTTATTAATATAAACTACTTTATAAACAGTAAGAAAAATAAGTTAAAGCAAAATAGTTTACAGTAAAATATTTGACTGATATATTTTTAGTAACAGCATTTACTTACAACAATAAAAGTATATCTTAGTGAATATTTTTTTTAAAGAAATATTTTAGTGTACAATTTTTCAATAAATTTTTAAAGAAAGTAAGTATAAGAAAGTATAAAAATTATAAAAATAATTATAATTTTAAAAAAGTATAAAAATTAATATGAACGTAATTTTACGTGCTCTAAAATAAATGCAATTCATAAATTCAGTAATAGCAACAACTATTAATCAATAAAAATTGAATAACAAAAATATCATTGCAATAATGTACATCACATTTAGTATTGTCAATAAAAATTTAGTCATCTAACATAGGTTGACGTAAATAATCAATTACTTAATATTATATGTATTAATATTGCTACAAAATTAAAATATAAAAATCTACTCTATGAAAATTTTTGCATTTATTACATAAATGTTTTTCTATTTTTAAATCATATCGATAAGAAAAATTTGTAATTCATTTTACTTTAGAATGTGATTAAGGACTGCAAAGATATACGTGATTAACAGATACATTAATGATAAGAAACGATTATACATTTTTTTCACATGATTTATTTCTATTTAACTGAAGAATATGCTTTTTAGACAACTAATATGAATATAATATCATTGCGCCCACACCTGATAAGCTTTAGCTGATGTATAATTATCTTTAGTGTAATTGTAGCCAAACACATAAGAATTTTCCTTTACCAACACGGAACTGAAATTTTAATTACATTGCACCTAATTTAATTCTCTACATACATATTAATGAGTAAGTATGCATATTTTATTTTAAATACATTATAAAATTAAAAGTCTAATTTGATTTCATTTTATGCTGCTTACTACTATTGATTCAACTATTTTCTATTTAGTATTTCTGTTTAGTACGGTCTATTTAGTATCCTATAATATCTATTGAAGCCCAGAACATGATTCAGGTTTATGAAACATATAAGTAATATAAATCCTTGCTGAAAAAGCTTAACACACGGGAATGGGTGGAGGCCTTCCAAATCGTTATCAATACAGTTGTCGACAATTAAGCACATTCAAGGACTCATCAAAAAGAATTTGTTCTCTGTCTTAGAATCCACACCATTTTTGTGTAGAATTGGTCGAAGGACGAAATGAACTCTTGTGCTGCCACGGATAGGAAAGATCCAGTTAACCACAAGAATGTTTGGAATTAACTGGCTAATTTAAATATGTTATTGCAATCCTCTGAATTGCTCATTAAAGGTCTCTTGATAATTTTTTTTTTTTTTTTTTTTTTTTTTTTGCGTTCCCATCACACATATTGAGAGATCGCATGACAAAAATATTGTTGAAAACATTCTTTCGATTGTGATTCAACTCAAATACTCAAGTCATGTGTATGTGTGTGTGGGGGGGGGGGGGCATTAGTGAAAACCTTAGAAATAATTTACAATTGAATAACACATTTTGAAATTCTAAAAAATAAAATCAGTAGTTGATCTATTATAAAAGATATTTGACAATTTACAGTAAAAACTCTTTTATAATTCATTTTTGTTTTGATGTCAGTATAAAACGAATAATAATTCCCACAGTAGTAATATATTAAATTCTTGTTTAAATTAAATATACAATAGTAGTATTATTATAATACTCTATATTTTTAAATAATACAAATTTAATTTACTGATATTATTTATTTGGAAAGCATTCCGAACAGAAATAAAACCAACTGTTCTTAAAAAAATCACAGCTAGCTATGAACTAGAAGTAACTACTATGTTGATTGGTTTTATATAAAAAACCCTCTTTATATCCAAGAAGACTTTTTTAATCGGACTCCTTAGAAGCCACACTTAGCTTTTCGGTTTACAGCGGTAGTCTTTCTTTTGATCACCTTCAAAAGTTTCCTCTCACTACTTGCTTAGGCAGCTGAAGAATGCTGATCGTATTTCAAACTTATATCGTTGGATATCTAATGAAGATACCATTTCGAGATAATCGAGTAATAAGAGCTCAAATATATTAAAAAAAATGAGGCAATAACACACACACACACACACACATATATATATATCAAAGAAATATAAATAATTTATATATATGTATTTACATATACATGTATATATATATATATATGATATATATATATATCAAAGAAATATAAATAATTTATTAATTAAAATATAAACTATGAACTTAGCAAAAGTTGTAAAATTGTATAATTTTATAAGCTTAATTTTATAAGTAGAAAAAAGATTAAAATTAATGCTAAAAACATATTTTAGTGTTAAATACTGTGAGGAACATTTGACACAAATAACATTTTAAAGTGATAGTGATTGCATTTGTATGTGATAAAAAGTATTTTGCTCGTAAAGTACAAAATATAAATTTCGTTTTAGGAAGTGTTATCGCTAAAAGCAGATATTCGCCTTCCTCCTTACTTATAAAAGGGAACAATGTATTCAAACCACTGAATTAACCGTATTTTAGTAAATTATACACATATAGAAAAATTTCTCAAGCTCTACATCCATAAATGAAAGCAAAATATTTTACTTAAATTTTTACTGTAATTTAAAAATTGTTTTTATAACAATTAGAAGTTACTTTCGAAATATTTTCTCAATTGAGAACATTACTATCGCATAAATAAATTTTCACACAAATATATATGAATTCCAATTATCATTAAAATTTTTTATTAAAAAGTAATTTGAAAAAAGATAAATATTTCTTGATGTAAGATCAAGTTAAAAAGAATAGGATTTTCTGAAAATAGTAAAGCTATACCAATAGTATTTTGAGGAAAATTAAATGTACTTGTTTTCTAAACCAAAAAAAAGCAGAAAATAATTTAATAATTAAGTGAACAAATTGAGAAATAATAATCGAAATTTCATTTACCGCTCAGGAGAACACCTGCCTGTTCAAAAAACTACTTACATTGTAATTTCACACAACATATTTATCCAAAAGACCAGTTCATAAAGGATTTGCAGGACGAATGAACACGTGTAGAGACACATTCAAAGGGCCCGCATGCTTTTGACGTATCAGGGTTCATCTTAATTAGTGTTCTTGATGGCGTATCTTTCAAGTGAGCTTTATTTTTCCTTGTGAGAATGGTGGGTGTGTTTAGCGGCTGAGTGCATTTTTTAGTCGTTGAAAGGAAAAATTAGGTACCTTCTCTTAAGGCTCTTTTTTCAAGCATTTATGCTTACTGTATAGTTAAGACAGCTGATTTTTGAAAATATTCAAATGAAATTTTTCTTAGGTTGTAAGTGTTTCTGCTAATTGGAATCTAATCTCAAATGTAATTACTAGAATAAAGTTCCTCTTCGTCTAATCTAATGATTATTAATAAACAAAAAAATGTTTCAGATAAATATTTTGTTTATGCGAAAGGTAGGTCACTGTAGATTGAGAATTCGGAAACCATTGAGGTGATATATAAGAATGTAAAACAAGTTCTCAACATTTTTGTCATGTCTTAAAATTATGTGTTCACATCTAAAAAATCGTGTGTTTATTCATCATTATGTATTTAATAATTGAAATAAAAATGCAAAAAATGTCATAATTTCAAATTTTGATCAGTAAAAAAGTTTTCTAAAAATAAATATGAAAAATTTTAAGTAGTTTCTTTCAAATTAAAAGCACATTTGTAAATAATGTTTGAAATATTTGACATAGAAATTTAATATTTAGCTGCAACTTAATATGACTGAATTGTGAAATATAAGAAGTAAAATATTTTGTAAGATCCAACCTTTTTTTTCCGTTTCTGATAGAAAGTTTTCCTTTTTTGTATGAATATGTAATTATTATTTTTGCTTCTTATATGATTTCATAATAACTTAGTATGCTATGTATATATATATTCCTGTTGACTTTTGATTAAGAGAGTTCAGATATTGCATAAAAACTGAATTTTTGACGGCTATCATAGGAGTAAGTAAAGCAGTAAGTAAAATCGTCTTACAAATGAGCATTGTCATAATACTTGTCAGTTAAATTTCATTCATTTGAGATAAAAATGGATAAGCAAGAACTTCATAACTATTATGATTCATAACTATTATTCTTTCATAACTATTATAATAAGAAAATAAATTTATTAGTTGAATTATCCAAACATCATACCAATGATTCTGATATTCTATAAATAAAAATAAATTAATGATGGAAAGTTTTTGAAATTAAAAATGAGCATTTATTTTGGTGACAGAAGGAAATACACAGCTGAATTTAAGAGCATGATGGATGTAAAACAATTGTATACAAATTCAAGAACCCCTGCTCTAAATTAAAATTTTATAGTTATCTGTTATAACAAAATTTTCAAGACATTTTTAAAGAACATATTTTAAATCTATTCTAAAATAGCACAATTTTTTCACACAATATTTTGTGTATAGATGAAGTCATTAAATGAGCATTTTAATTTAAAAAGTTTCAAAACCATAGTTTGTCTCTCAAGCTACCATTCAGTCCTAATGCTAGCGAAAAATGTTAACTTGTTACTGATGACTGCTAAGTGAAAAAATACTTCCAATCTATTCCACGGAGGGAGATTCTGTAGAAATGATTAACATATTAAAATGTAAAAATAAAATCTGTAATCTTTATTATTAGAGAACTCGACTATCTGTCCAGAAAATGTGACGCTTTCTTACAAGAAACTGTGTGTGATTAACAATAGCTATTAGAAGGGAAAATGTCAATAAAGATTGGAAAAATTATATATTATTAATAACACGATAATTTCCAAATAGCGAGGAATTATTATAACTTTTTATTTCATAAATATTTAATTTTTGCGTAAAATTTGTTTTATTATTTTTATTAACTATTATATTATGTCAAAGTAAAATTTTGGAAAAATAACAACTTTTCTTCAGAAAAATTGACAGTAATGAAATTTTGTCAAGAAAGTCCTCACTTTCAGCGTTACACTTTAATGTAGATATCGATAGTTCTGTTCGAGATAATTATTTAGACCAAAATGTCACAGCAAGTACCGGATGTATTTTTTCCTTCACTGTAGCTGGCAGTTGAATAGTTAGTCTACGGTTCCACAGTTTGATGGTTGTTTCCTTACTAGCAAATTTCCCTGTACCCAGAGCAGAATCGGGTTCTACCACTTAGGTAGACGCAGTCTTCGTAATTTAGAAGCAGGGATAAGGCAGAAAACCGAAATCAAAAATCTGTGACCCTTAGAGGTATTATTTCACTTGGAGGACATTGCTATCATGACCTATTTAACGTAGCCTAGCCGCCTTTAGTGAACACGACAAATTTTCGGTTAAGTCGTGATTCAAACTTACTATCTACTGATACAATGCTCTAAACAACCTAGCCAATGCGAACCATTTTGTGGGTTCGAAACCCACGTTGAGTTTGAATGTTTGTTATAGTTCGGAACACACTTTGAATTGCAGTTTCCTGTTTGATTAACTCTTGTGTGCAAATATAATCGTTGAGTTGACAAAAGGAATTATAAGAAATTGTACCATTTATGCCAAATTTAATATCATTGATTCATAATTAATAATACTTAAGATTCTTTTATTTAAATAGCTTGTGTGAAATTTTGCAAAGTTGAATACCTTTTTCTTACTGAAAATGTATCATACTCATTCTAAAACCTAGAGATGAATTTTGTGTCCTCATAATTCCAAATATTTCTCAATTAGTTTTACATATGTATAACATATTCCGATTTCAACAGCATAAATACTCTTCGATGTGATAACTGAACTTTAACCATGGAACTTAAAAGCAGAATAAAAATTATTAGAAAGGCAATAAGCATAGATTTTAATATCTTTGATGAGAAAACTCTTTCTACAATAATGGAATCTTCTTACAAGTAGCTGATTACATATTTATAAAATCCTGCTATTTCTCGCAAAGCAGATCAGACATACATATAAAAAAACAGATTTTATCATTAATTATATAAAGATCAGGAAATAAATGACTAATGTAATAATTTTTTATTTTCTCTTCCCATTTTCTTCTTCCAAAACGTTATCAATTAATTATGATATAAAGAGTTTTGTAGATATTTTTCGTGTCTTATATTCAAGTCAAATTTTATGTTAGTATTTTTCCTTTTGAAAAATGATAATGGAATTTTTTAAAATGTTTTTTTCAATTTTGTGTTATGATATAGTACAAAAAAAATTTAATATTTTAATATATATTAAAAAATATAATAGATATTTTATAACATATTAATAAATTTAATAGATACATAATTATAATAGATATCTTTAGGATATATTGAATAAAATTTAGCAATATCTAGATTTTTGTATCCTTTTGAAGACAAATTATTTATTTAGGTCTATTGATTGTTTTTTAAAATGTTGCCATTTATAATATTTAATAATAATCATAGGTATTCACAAATCTTTAAAAATATATTTGACTAAAATCTTAAATATGACCTTTTTTTCTTGAAATGTATCGTCTTTGTATATAATATTAGATTGCCAAAGAGTGCTTTTTTAGTTAATAGGCTCACGTGAATGCTATGAATTTCATTTTATAGAAATAATTTTGAAGTTCTTAAGTTATAGAAGTGCTGAAATAAATTTTTTAAGCTTAAAATTGCTTTTAACTATTGAAAAATTTAGATTTTTAGAATATTCTGGACTTACGCATTTGTTAATGCTTACTAATTTTAAGAGACATTGTTAAAAACTTTAATTTATAGAAAAACAATTTCAAGAAAAAAACGTCAAGAAAAGATTTACCAGAAAAACATTTTAATTTATAAGAAAAATAAATTTTAAAAAGAAAAACAATTTTAATAATTTTAAGAAACATTGTTAAAAACTTTAATTTACGAGAAAAACAATTGTAAAAGAAATGCTTTCAAAAATATATGATATTAAAAGTGATATAATTTTATGACCGTAAAAAATTTGGGGGAAAATTGAAGCATTAAATATTAGAATTTTATAGCACTTTTATTAATACTTTTTCTCTTCAAAATAAACTGTTGAAAAGAATGAATTCTCTCACACTGAGCGTTGAAAACGATGCACACATTTCAATTTTATCCATAATAACAAATAATAAAGTACTGCAGTTTTTTTTAAAATGCAACATAACTCACCTACATTAAAATAAAAATTAAGCTTTACTATGAATTTCACAATTTTAATTTTTCTTATTATACAAAGAAAAATCTATTGGCATTTCTAGAATATACAATATTTTATTATGTATTCATTGATATTATTTTTGTGTCGTTTTTGTAGGATATGAGTTCAGTAGTTATTGCTTTATTGTGATAAATGGTGAAAAATTATTTGTATAAACTCAAGTACGGTTAATTTAACTCTATCAAAAGCCTTAAGAGACAGAACTAAAAATAGTAAATTCCTTACAATGGAATTTAATCTGTTCATAATAATAATTTTAATTCGAAAATTGAAAGAGAGTGAAATATTATTAGATATTATCACAGGTATGGTTCTCCTATTGATTAATGCCTTCAGTATAAGGATTTTTTTCATTTGAAACTATTTCACAGAATTACTGGAAATTTAAGGAAGCATTTCAAGTGCCCAAAGTCCCAGACTTTGAAGTTCATTCAAGAATTGCTCTAATTAAGTTCCTCTTAAAATTATATTAGCTGGGAATTATTTTTCGCTTATTTATTTATTATTATAATTATCCATAATGTGGTTGTTTGTTGCGTTACAGTTGAGATAATAGCTTAATCACATTTTATCGTTTTTAAATGTTTTCAAAATCATTACAGTTTTCTCTTTTAATCAATGTTTAGAGCTCAAATTTTAAAACCTTTAGCTATATTGACTCCAAAATTTCCTGAAATCTCTATCTTTTTCTATCTGTGTCTTTCAGTGATTCTAGTTTTCTTGCCTAGCTCTCAGGTTTTTAGAAAGCTTTGATTATTACGCGACAGAGATAACCATAGTTTCATAGTTAACCACAGTTTCATAGATAACCACAGTTTTCATAGTTATTTTTAATGAATTCCAGCTATGCGCATGTTAACACAAATCTTTTAACCATAGCTGAATGAATAGCTTTGAAAACATTGCATCAGTTTCACTTGATGATTCGTTTGATTTGAATTCAAAAAAACCTTGAAGAACATTTTGTTGGTAAAACATGGATTTTCTAATTACTCTAAACACATGACATTGAGTGTGTCTCTGTGGCTTGAAATCTTTGAGTATCGAAATTAAAAATATTATTCAAGTTAATTTTGTTTATAAGCTGATTCCATATGTAAAGATTAAAGCATCAGTTTAAGAAGCTATCTTCCATTGACTGGAACCATTATCACCTTGACAATAGAACAGAAAAAAAAAGCAAATTAAAAAAGGCAAGTAAAAATATCACCCTTTACGGTTTGATTAAATCTGCAAGGAGGATTTATTTATTTCCTTTTTTAAGAGAATCTTTGTTTACAAAGCAGCTTATCTGCTTGTTTCATGTTTAGTATCACATCGCATTTCAACCTAGGAAATGATTCTCAGGAACAGCTGCAAAACATGAGCGGCAAAGTGACGTCACCTCACGTGTGGGGTGATCGATTACGTATTGTGGCCAAAACCAGAAAAACGGATATATTTTTAATTACATTCCAAGAGGTCACCATTTAACCTTTTTTATAGAATTTTTTTATTAGGGAAGTAATTAGGGTAATCTAAATTTAAGAATCTTGATACGACTGAGATTGTTTCTAGACTTTAAGTCTTTGTTGGATATAATAAATTTAAAAAAAAAAACATTAACTATTAATAATGAAAAAATCATAAAACAATTTTGTGAATACGAAACTTTTGCTTTTAATTGAAAATTCGACTGGAAAATAGTTTAAAAATTGGTTTGTGCTATTTATTTGTTGTGTTCTACTCTTTCGATAGTTTTTAGGAAGTTCTGATGAGTTGAAATAACAATTAAGATACAATATTATATATATAAATATATATATATATATATATATATATATATATATATATTAGAAAATCTATAACAAAGTATAATTTTCACTCTGATTCTTTTAAGCTTTTGATTGAAAATGCGTCTACATTATGAATGCAAATAGAAAAATTTAACAAAATAAGCTGAGTGAAAATGTTTTTTCTTTATTTTGACTTCATATGAAAGAAACGTCTAAATCAGTTGTTAAGGACGTGAACTTAAAAATCATAGGGATAATTTAAAAAAAAAAATTATTCTGAAGTTTGGTTTGGCAAGATTGTCACTTATATTACTCACGAATGTTAACTCACTCGAGAAATGAATTCAAAAACTTGTGAATTAATCATTTACACAAAGACAAATTTTTTAAAGGCAACAAAAACTAATTTATTGAATAACCCAGTGCATGTAAAGATAGCTATAACTGGGATAGACTTAACTTATTTAAACTATTTTACTTATTTAAAATGAAAAACATAATATTATGCTATCAATTATTAAAATTTACGTGACAAAAGTAAAAAAAAATGTATAATATATATTTTATATAAGTCAAGTATTTAAATTCTGCAATTTCAAGTAAAATAATATACAGAGGTAAATAAATAAAATTGTAACATCAGCAAAGATTCATGAAACAAGTAAAAGAAATCAGTGAAGATTTATCTTATGATAAATGTTGGCTTCCATCATTACCTTCCAAAAAGCCTATTGAAAAATTCGATATAAAACAATAAGGAAATTTATATATATATATATAAAAGTATTTCGAATTTGCTCTTAAATGTTTTTTTATGACCAACCTTTCAGAGGTTTTACTTCTTATTGAATTGTTACATGAATTTTAAAATCAGATTCAAAAACCGCCATTAGAACACTTCCTTTGAACAACTTGACTCAAATATAGAATCTTATTTATTGTGACCAAAGATTTTTAAGGAAAAACGAAAAGGAAATATAAACTTTTTTTTATTGAACCTTAATTTCTCTCCACTTTGTTTGGGGATAGAAACAAGTTTCAGACACATTCATTAAAAAGTGACTTCTATGAAACTTGAAAGAAACAAAAACCGTCAGAGCAACACTTCACAAAACTGCAAATGCAACTTCAACTAATTTTTTAAATCCCCTTTTTGGAATAACCTTTCACTTATTTTTCTTTTTACTACAAAAATATATTTTGCAGACACCTGCAAAGATACCTAAGTAGCATGTAGCAAAGTAGAAACATTTTTAAAATCTAAAGATAAAAGTTGTTTTTTTTTTTTTTTTTTTTTTTAAGAAAAAGAAACAGGATCACACAGACAGAGAAAGAGAGAGAGAGAGAGAGTAAAATAAAATTTTCTTACAAATCTTGAAATGAAAACTTTCTGGTGACCCATTATAAAAGAGACAGTTACTCTTGTAGGGTCGTTCCCAAATTGAACTGAAATCACATTCACAGTTTATGGGAGAATATTCACTTATAAATAACTTTTCCTATGTAAATAAATGCCTAAGTATTTCATTTTTTATCGACTTTCTAAATAATTTATGTTTTAACATTATTGTTTTCTTATCGTTTGATACATTTATTAATATCTTCTCTTAACAAAGTTAAAGAGTGAGATTTCATTTACTGTTATTAATTGCATTAAAATGGAATTTCTTGAAAGCAATTTTCACAAATATTTCACTTGTTGTCATTTTTGTTTACAAAGTCATAGGAAATCAAGTAAGAAAATCTCACAAATTTAAGGAAAACTACAGGCACATTTTTAATACACGTAATAATGAAAATGAGTAAATTAACATTTTCAATTCGGTATTAAATAATCAACCAAATGAGAGATTATATAAATGCTGTTTTAAATTGAATTCCCACTTATAACTCGCATGAATGCAGTATGGTATTAGTGAATACAAAAATTGTTCATTACACACATGTGTCATATAAAACGGTTAGTAACAAAACTTTACATAAGTACATGTTTTGTTAAAGTAGATGTCTCTGCTATAAAACAATATTTTAAATTCAAATGCTAAAAATAGAAAGTAATTGCAAACTTGTTTTAAAAATGATATACTACTGTAAACTTGTACGGAATAGACATTCCGTAATAATTAGTAGAAAACATTAAAAAATATTGCTTTTTAAATAACTTAAATGAAGGATGTGCTAAACTCAGTTTGATTGCATGAAAAACTCAAGATTTCCAATATTTAACCATAATAAGGTAAAATGTTGGAAATCTTGGTTTCATTTTAAATAAATTAATTTTTGAATCATCAGATTGATATAACATATAATGCTTTTTAGAAATTAATACTAGTTAAAAATAGACTTGAAAAATAATGTAATACAAATTATAGTCAAAAAACAGAGAGTAAAACTATTTACAGTCTTTTTTAAAAGTTATGTTTAGTGGAGCAAGTATGAATCAAACGTTTGTCAATGAATCAGTTCAAATAGATTGGTATCACCTTTGATTTGATAAAAAGAGAGGAAACATTAAGAACAATTGGTTTCACTCATTATGCCAAGTTCAAACCAAGATTGATTGAGTCTTTAAAAGTTATAACTTTGCAGTTGACATAAAAACATCAAATACGTAATTTGTGATTTAAATGTAATTAATTTGTGATTTAAATGTAATTTTGTAATACTAATTTGAATTTGGCAGTGACTAAAATTCCGATATCATTTTTGTATATCAAGACAGTAGGAATATATAGTAATAAATTAGGTGTTCTTGTAGACATTATAATTAGAATCACGATTGTTAAACAAGAACAAATTTCAAAATAGCATATTCTATCATAAATCATGAAGACCTATTGGAAAAACATTGAAAATCTATAAACAGAAATTAAAAAGTTCATAAAAATATTTTTCTTAGATATATAAGTAACAGATTTTTCACATTTTAATAATATACAATGTATTTTCTTTTTCCAGAAAATGTTGAAATCATTAACAACAAATCAAATATATAATTGTTTCACTTAATAACTTTGCATAAACTTTGTTCAAAATTACTAAAGAAAAAACTAACTGAAAATACATGAAGCACATTTTTCTGATTTTATTGAATTAAAGATATCAACAGCAGTGCTTTATAACACGCCCTAAAAATGAAAATCTATTATAAAGAACATTAACATAAAGGCTTTTATAAATTATTGATATTCATTTTCTTAAGACTAAAAAAAATAAAATTATTATTTAATATTACTGAATTTATCACACTTAATATCTAAAAATGAAGGAAATTTGAAACATTGTAAAATGTATAACTACCTAAAAATACCGATATGTTTTTTGTTTTTAGGTTTTTATTGTTAAGTATCTCACAATTTTGTACCATTGATAGGAATCGTTAACAAAAAAGCTTCCCTTATTTTAAATTTAAGAAATATAGAAAATTAATTCAAAAATCTGAAATTATTTTATGTTTTTATCAATCATTATTTTTTAAACGCATAATAATTATATAAAAAGTAATTTTGACGCCAATAATTAAATTAGCACGCGAGCGTGTGAACTAAATTATAATTTCGCTGTTTTTCGTATTTTTATAATTGCTGGAATCTAAACTTGCATGTAATTTGTGACATTACATTTTATTTTATAATGTAAAAAATATTATAATTTTTTTTGTTAATTTTGATAATGTTTTGCAGTTTACAAATATTTAATACATGTTAAGATTATTTAACATTTTACAAAATAAAACTTGTACCATTATTTTATTATTTTGAAACAAAATGAAATAACGATAATGAATTATTAGGTTTAATGACAGTAGAATATACACCTTTTAAATATTTCTTTTGAATCATAGCGCCAAAAGAAGGCACATTAAAGGAATTCGATTGCTATCCTTTTTGAATAAAATGCAGATAAGAATAGATGCAGAAGTTAAGAAGGGCAAAGATGATAAGAAAATACTTACGAAGTTAGAAACACTTACTTGTATTATGCACATATGTATACATGGATTTCTTCTTATAAATGCTCTAAAAATATTTGCACACTATCTTCTTTGTAGCGTAAAGACTACTTAGGAAATTCACTGTTTTCTGTGAAATTTCTTTCTATAAGCGAATTTATAAAGAGAGGAATACTCTGATGATCATTTTATGTTCCATACAGGCTCCACTTACCTTCTAAATTTTCATACAATACATTTGCGCAATTATACTCGTAAATCAAATTTATTTTATCGGAGAAAATTTATTTTCTTTATTGAATGAAATTTTTAAAAAATAAGTTGCTTATAAGCAAAAATCGTCCTTTATTTATACCGAAAAATATTTAACTGCACTTGTTCTCGAGGGACTGTAAATGGGGGAAGTTTCAAAGAGTTCATAAGAATCTAATTTGTCGTTCGTGTTGCTTTATAAGCAGCTGAAACAGATTTTACAGAGAAACAAAAAATTATATTTTTTTAAATCAGTGAAAATACGGGTTTCTTCGAAAAGAAGCCCCTCAAATCCTGTTTCAACCAAGCAACAGCTTGTGCTTTCATATGGTTGAAGTGTAGGACAAATGTTTCTCTTTGTCACCCTGCTTCACTTACAGAGTTGTATAAGAGTGTCATCTCTTATTAAGAGCGATTCAAAAATGAAATTTTTTTTTTTTTATTTAAACAGACAACTATCATAAAAGCAAATTTTTCTAATCATGCACAAATAACAGTGAAAGTAATAAAAAAGTATTCATGCCCCCTGAATTATTGAATTAATTTATAAAAAATATCAGTAAAAAATACTAATTCAACAAGTTAACCTAAGGAAACTTATTTATTTATCTTATATGGAAACAAACTCATTGCTTCTATATACAATTTAAAATTTTAAAGACTATATGTCTAATAAAGTATTCATTCCTTTAAAACAAGAAGAAATGAAAAATTATATTTCATGTTTCAAGAAATTTTATATTTTCTGTTATAAGCAAAATATCTTCTTTGTAAATATATAACATGTTTTTTTTTTAAATTAAATTTAATTCTCATTTAAACTTGAAGATCCTAAATCTTGTGTTTTAATATGAAATGAAGTAAAACTTTATTACTATAGTACTTAATGATGAGTTTTTACCAAAGAATATTTCTAAACATAAGTTCACATGCCTAATTTTATTTTTGATTTTAATATAATGTATGGTAAAAAGCTATATCTATAAAATTATTTTAATGATTGTTTACAATTATTCATTTTCTCAAAAGTTCCTAACATTTGAAAATGTAAATCTTGAAACTCATTTTCTTGAGAAGTGCGAGACATCGGGCAGAGTGAAGACAACCTGCCCAAGGAATATTGAGCTTCTACCAGCTTTTCAAGTTATAATTGTTGTCATTTGGAGCGTAAATAATAAAAAAACATAATGAGTCTCTATTTAAAATCTTAAATTTGGATGAAATAATTTTTCTCAAAGAAAAAACAAATTATTAGTTACTTTTAAATGAAGGGTAAAAGAATGATGAATTTTAAATGGAAAAAAAGAAATTCCCGTTTTATTCATCTCTCCCTTTTATTAGAAAAGGTTAGAATTTTTTTGTTTTGGTGGGCTATCTTAGCGAATATTAGTTTAATTATCATTTACAGTTTATAGTATATACTTGATCTATGACCAGATATCTTCAAAAAGTAAGCTTCCTATTTTTCCATTTGGAATTCCGGCACCTCCTATATAACAGGATAATTTTCAAGCTCAATCCATGCTCATAAAGTAATTTAAGCTGAATGCAGTATAAAAATTGTCACGCAAACACTAAATCAAATAAATATAATTTGATAAATGCTAAACAACTTTCATTTTGAAATTATCTTTTTTGTATTAAAAAAATCAATCATTTTGATTTCCTAAGAGATAAATATGTATGATTAGTTTTTCAATGGCAACTTGGGACGTCAAATGCACTGACTTACTGGTTTTAAATGAAGCTCTTCTGATTTTTCATTTTCAAGAAAAGTCTTTCTAAGCTCATCAAAGACAAAACACGTTACAAAACCCGCCTCACTTTACATTGGTGGCAAAGAAAAATAACAAAAATTCCTTTTCCTTCCTAAATTAAGAACTAGAATCAAAGCCGTTGCGCATAGAATTGTAAAATTGGAACATGTTAGGAACTCTAAAAAATGGAAACATCGCCCGCGACTTTGATAGGTGACTTGACTACATTGTACTCCAAGGCACGCCTAATGCTTGTACGCTAACCTTTTACAAGTAAAGCAGAGATTGAAAACAGACCAAAAAGCGATGTTCTGGTAGAATCACGGCCACCGTGCTCCCAATCTGTGGAAGTTGGGGTGTTATCTAAAAAATAATTTTTGTTCTTTTTTATTTTTATCACTTCATTGTATTTCTTTCTTCCTGATTTTGGAGAAAGGGCACATAAGTTTTGTGTTCCCACCAGAAATTTTTGATTACTTTTTTAAGATTCTGTTTCAAGACGAAGTAAATAGAGTAAGTTTGAAATCTCTTCTTTCACCAATTTCTCCAGGAATTTTCAATTGAGGTATTATGAAATTCTTACTCTCACTTTGTTACTGAGGTTAATTTATATGTCTCTAATACATGCTCTTTTCTTTCTTGTTTTTGGATTTCGTGCTCCTCTCTTGAAGATATTTTCATACAAAAGATTTTGCGGTATTTTATTCTTTTAAAAACCCAATTAATTCACATTAAAAATATAAATTGATTATTTATATAACATTAAATTAAAAAAAGTTAAAAATTTGACACCTGACCCAATTGAAAGGCATTTTATGAGCAAATGTTTTTACGATAATTTTGAAATGTTCATAGTGTATGTAAAAATTTTATGATTTTATTAATTTTTACCATGCCATGCATTATTAATTATTATTGGGTGTAATATCTTCATAATCTTTGTAATTTTTACTAATTTCAAATTTTTTTATGAATAAGAACATATAGTCATGCAATCAGTAAACATGTCATGCGTACGTTTACATTTCTGAATTACCGTTGAGTAACAGTCTTATATCAGCTTTAAATTTATTTTGCATGCCATTTTTTTTCAAATTTACTTTTTTATAAAATGTTCCTGACAACATTTTAAGTGCGCGTGAACAAAATAAAAGGATACCCAAATACTTCTTACTTTACTAGTCTAATCAGAGGGTTTATTTCAATCATTTATCAGATGCATGCTTTCAAAGTTTTGAAGATACATTCGAAGCTTTTTTCATATAGGGATCAACACGTTAAATCTATCAAGCCTGTATACAAAGTGTCTAACATTACTTTTAAATATTAGACACATTTCTTGTGATCAGACCTTCATCTCCAAAACTGAACTCAAACTGGATTCAACTCAAATCTGGAAACTTCTCATACGAAGTGTTACATTTTTTTCTAATGGTGTAATTTTTTGAGGAAAGACATTTACTAAAAATTAATATCGTTTAAAAATCAGTTTTCTACACTTTAAGCTATCAGGTAAACGTTTCTACTCATGGTTATCCATGATTATTTTAGCCAATATTTATGATTTCTTAGCATATATTTACAATGTTTCTTAGCATATATTTTTTAATTTCCTAAGTC
>JAPDSC010146635.1:161380-190393 GCA_026290005.1 Latrodectus geometricus | reverse complement strand
ATATATATATATATATATACTATCCCTTCTATAAACAAAATATTCCTAAAATTTTAACATTTTTTTCAAGAAATAGCAATTAATTTAAACTTATTTTTAGTTGGATATTCAAACTGGTTCTACACAAAATTAATTTAAGTGTTGCTCTTAAATACTCGTTCAATAATTATGTATTCAATGATTAAAGTTAATGGAAACTTTGATAATTTAATATCTGAATATTGTTGTAAAACATCAGATCACTCACTATTATCTAAAGAGGTCACATGGGAAAACGTACGGGTGATTCCCAAGTGTTGATGACAAGAAATATGTACTCGAAAAGGAAATGAGTCTCTTATTACCCAGCTATAACTAGTATTGAACTTCGAGACTTCATCTCAAAAAGACTAATACTACAATTATACTACGGACAATATTTTACTGAAGAATATCTTGATTTACTATTCTCTACTTTAATTTAATCCTGATTTCATTGTCTCGAAAAGTAAATTTTGACATATTCGCTTAAATAAGATTAATTTAATTACGTTTATTTTGAAAATTATTCAACAAAATTACTGTCATAAATATATCATTCCCTAAAATCAATCGTAAACTTCATTGTTAAAAATATAGATTGTAAAATATAGATATTGTTAAGATATATATTTTTAATAAATTAAACTTTACTTAAAAGTGTGAAAACAAAAGTAAATTCATAATACAAATAATTAAGTGGCAGCATAAGTGATAAAAAAATTACTCAGTAAACTACTTTTTTGTACACCAAAGACTTAAAAATTGTAATCTATATATTTTTATCTAAAATTTTTATTGCTTTATTATTTTCTTATAGGTATTTTTTTACGTCTCTGTGTCTGAAATGTTTGACAATTTTATTGCACTATTATTTTCTTATCTTATTTTATTTTTTTATAATATATCTAATATTTTTATTGATCTATTATTTTCCTATGTATATTTTGCTCCTTCATATTTCTAGATATTTGTAACAATTTAATTTACTGATAAGAACGTTTTTAACAAATAATTTGAATAAATACTTTCTAAAGCCTGTTATGATCTCATTTTTCCCCATATTTATATTCCCCAATTAAAATAAAATTTTTGACACCACATTTGCAAAATAACTAAGTCTTAGGCTTTTAGGAAGAAACTTTCTTTTGAGAAGCAAAGTTTATTCCAAAACAAAACAAAGAAAGTACATTATGCGCAGAGGGGCCACATATTAATATATGCTGCACACATGCGGAGGAGGTGTGTACACCGATAGCCATTGCAGCAGCCGGTCTCGGCATCCGAGTCAGTTACAGCTGAAAACCATTAATTTGAGTCTAGACAGTTCCCCATACTTGGGGGAAGCCAGGAAATCGGAACGAGAGGATTGCGATCAAGATAAAAAAAAAAAAAAGAACTCAAGAAAATAGTAAAAATGAAAACTGCATCTAAAGTATTCTACTTGTAAACACCAAAAATATTATTCCTCAGTCACCTAATTTTCATCTTTAAAAGGAGTAAACGTAGTAATTGCTAAACAATGATTCCAATAGTTGTACTGATATATTTGTTTTCTTGTTTTAATTTTATTTATATTCAAAAATTCCCGACATTTTGTAACAATTTTTCTAATATCATAATCTTTAAATATGTTATTAATAATTATTTTTACAAGATTGATATAATTTTAATTTGGAAAAAAAAATTACTTACAATATTTGCTGCTAGCATTTATTTCGCCATTATTCTTTATATTTAGATTATAACATGCATATTATTCTAATGAAATATTTTATCCTGATAAAAACAAATTTTTGTGTGAAGCTATGCAAAATTCACTGGAAGTCTGGAAATTTTTTCTGCCCAAAATTGCTTGGTTTTTTTACATTCTTCACTTTTGAGCTACAAAAATTCCAAATTTGTCTATTAAATATTGCCTTGGATGCAACGGAACAATTAAACTAAACATTTCAAGATTATTATTGAAAAAAATTTCCTAAAAAATATTTGATGAAATAATACTAATTTATTTCATATTTTAGGTAGATTTTTATTCTTAAGAGTCATATTCTAGTTAAATATTTTAGTTAATATTTACAAATATTCCTTGCCATTATTATTGTTTATTAGCAAAAATTTATAGAAACTTGCAAGCTGAATAAATCTAAACTGTAAAAAGATAACTATAAGTTATATTCCATATTTTTTACTGTTAAAATCTACTTGTTCAAAAAAACAGGCTCTTATTGTTTTAATCTCCGATAACTATGAATTTCATTTCTTGCGGATATTTTCTCAACGGTTCCCGAACCAGACTTACGTTGCCAACTTTTTTTACAGCAAGAAAGTTAAGAATAAGAAATATTTTCAAAAGTCATTTCCCACGTTTCTGTTTAATGACATATTTTTAGATTTATATAGAGCAAACGAGCTATCTATTCGTGGGTGTGAGCTTATTTTTAAATTTGGATTTATAACTGTGAATACATTAGATATGTTTTATGTAGAATCGCTACTTATTTCATAAAATTTTGTGTATGACTGTCTGAAAATCAAAATTATGTTTCATTAAAATTTTTTACTTCAAGCATTATTCACCTAGCATTTGTTAACTATTTTTTTATCTGATATTTATTGCATAATTTTATTTTAGCATATCTGGTTTGTAATATAAATAATTCATAATTTTTCATTTAACATTGTAAAGTGTTTCATCTAATTTCATAAAGTTTTCAGCAAATTTTTCATACGTAATTTATTTCTATTACATGTAACCAATATTTTTAATTGTAAAATGTTTTCATATTTAGTAAGATTATTTCTATCTAATTCTTTGCTATCGTATTACATTATGGAGTTCGCATAAATCATCATAATATTGAATATCCACAATTGTTTAATATTTGGTTCGTGCGTGTTTAATATTTTGGTCCTATTTTAATACATTATGTTCACCTCAATCTTTTTGTGATATTTAAATCATTTCTTGCGATTTATTTCTTGCCTTTATTTTTCTGATGATAATTTTATAAATTATTTTTTTTTGGGGGGGGGGGGGGGGGGGGGGGAAAGATGTTACACAAGGATTTTCATTTTGTTATTTATAAGATCCTGTCAACTTTAATATCTTCTGTCTTAAAAGTTAATATCCTTCTCAGAGTGGAAAAAATATTTGTTCTCTTCAAAGTAATTGAAAAAACATTTTCTTAAGCGGAGTTAGAGTTTACAAACGATTTCTTTACTAAATATTTTCTATTCACTTTCATATATTCTATATATTACTATGCAAAATTACACTATATATTCTGACTTGTGTTTAAATCTTCTTTTTTGAATGTTTATAACTTTTTCAATCCATTTATTAAAAACGATTTTTTTTTTTTTTTTTTTTTTTTTTTACAAAAAACTTTTTACATAAAATAATTTACTATTGCTTTTTAAATATGAAAATGAATTAAAATTACCAGCTGTAAGAAAACTTTTCAGCAAATTTTTTATGTTAGAGAGATTTAATTTTTGTAAGCTACTAAAGTTAGTTGAAAGATAAATATTACATAATATTACTTATTGCCTGTAGGATCTCTGCTTTATAAGGTAAGATAACTTTAATAATAACTAAAATTTAGAACTGAATTATACTTTTTACATATAAAGTTCTTATTATTTCAAAAAAGGCCCTCATTTAAAGAATTAAGACTTAGAAAATAATGAGAATTATTCTTTGAAAAATGTTATTATGCATTGATTTTTCAAAACTCTATTTAAACTAGTCTCTTAACTTTAAAGAAATAGACTCCTAACCTAAAGAATTATTTACCCAATTAAGGAGAAATATAAATAATGACAGGAAGCACTAAAATGTGAAAATTTATTGTCAAAATGTCCTTATTTTTTTTGAGGGTTCAATGGCAGCAAAGCAATCTTTTTATTTAAGTTTTCTTCTATATTTGAGTTAGCTTTACTTATGCTCTAGAAATATTAATGAATAATGTTGTAAAAAAAGTGCATGCAGTTTTCAAGTAAATTTTTAAAGGGGGTGAGATCTTTGAAAAATTTTTATATATCCTCAATTACTTAGCAACTATATATAAATTATATAAAAAAATATAATGCAAAATCAAATCATCTATAAATTTAAACCATGCATATGTATATTATAATTAAACACATGATATATACTTATAAGACAAGTGAAGATTTTCTGACTTTTGTACATGTATGTTTTTAAACTAAAATTCAAAATGTAAATTTAAAAGCTTTTTAAATATATGCTATTTCTGTGCATTCTACATTCAATATTTTACTATTCAAAAGTAGGAATACTTACAATTACCTTAACATCTTTCCTTTTTGTCCAACAAAACTGTGCAATAAATTTTTTTCTAGCTTAACTTAATAGAAAATGATAATAACTATTGCATATTATCATAGGAGAAATAATTTAATCATAAGAAGATAATATCTATTCAAACAATTTGAATGACTGATAAAAATAATAGAATTCCTTTTATTAATATTCAATTGTTAGTGTATAAATACAAAAATTTTAGTAATAAAGTTAATGTAGTCTCTAAATAGATTCTTAATATTTTATAAATATTAAAAAGATTATTTAATTTATTAACCAGATTTACCATAAATATAATATATGATAAATTTGGTTATCATACAGATTGTAATCCAATATTATAAGTAATCCATTATTTTTTTCGGTAGAAAGCTGCAGTGAACGATATCTTATAATGTATCGATTATTCAATTTCAGATTTATGCTCATTGAAAAGGTGTCATTTCACACAACAAAAAATTTCTGAACTTTTTTGTTTGGTCCATTCATTTACGATTTTAAGTTTTAAAAGTTGAATTCAACAAAGAAAAAATTTGACACATTTTACTATTTTTCCTCAATAAAACTGAAAGTACAAGATAGGCGATTGAAATTGTAAATGATATTTTTTTCATGGTCTCGACACTGTAAAAGTCAGTTACGTGCAATTTTGGTATAGTAGATTCAGCTCAGGTTATTTTGATGTTAAAGATGTACCTCGCAACAGTACATAATCATTGAAATTGCTTATAAAATATCAAAAATTATAGAAGCTGACCGCTTGTTAGTGGTTGTAGCATCACTTTTAACCTAAAGATCGACCTTAAAACAGTTTTAAATCTTTTATACTAAACGAATCTCAAACAAGTTATATAAAGTTGAAGTAAAAATAATGGATTTCTTTTTCCCCAAACTAATATATATGTATGGAAATATAGCAATTTTTTTTCTTTCTTATTATAATGTATAACAATTAAAAGATCATGTCTTAAAATATATAAGAATTTTCTTTAAGTATTAGAATCAATTACATATAGACCATTTAAGAATTTGCTAAATAAACAATCTTTTGCGTTTCACAATTTTAAATTTTAAAAAAATACAATTTTTCTTTACCACGTGAAGTAGTTTATAGAGCATATGACAATTTTAACTGTAAAAAATATAATTCTTATCTATTAAAACAAAACTTTCCTATAAAATTATTGATTTTCCATGTACATATTTAAAATTTTTCTATAAAAACATTTTCTGTAAGGAATAATTTTCGCTTTCATAAAATAACAGTTTTTCTGTATAAAAAGAAAACCAATTTTCCCTGTAAAAAGTTATTTTTGTTCAAATTAACAGTTATTTTGAGTAAAAAAATTACAGTTTTATTCAGTAAAAACTTACAGGAAAAACAGGAGCACCAGCTGCCAGGTTTTTCTTGTAAGCTCAACAGGTCTTTTTTACAGTGTAACATTTCTTTGAAAAGTAAGATGGTGGTTATTCATAACAACTGTTAAGGTAATCAGGTCAAGAACTTAATTCTTTTTATCAGTCCGCGGTTTTCATGTAAACTTTAAACAAATTTCTGTATTGTTTTGATTCACAATTATGTTGAAATATGTTTTCCACTAATTGATTTTATTTTGATAAATTCATATTTCATAGTGTTTCTTAGTATCTCTCGTTTTTTAATAATTCCCATTGTTCTGGATAGTTTCGGAAATGAAGTTTAACAGAACATCAGACGTTTACTGAAAAAATTGATCTCTTTCTGCAGGTATAATCTATTGTATCCATATCATTTTCTTAATCAGATTTAGAATCTTATTTTGAAATTATGAGTGATGATCCGTCTTTTTTCAACCTCATTTATCTTTTGATGTTTTCTATACCTAAAATTTGAACTGCTTACTTCATAGGATTTCTGAAATAAGTGCAATCTTCCTAATTATGCATCTTAATATTGGTTTCTTTATCGATTATTCTTATAATCTATCATTTGAGGTTTATTTTTATATTCTAATTATAGGCTTTAACAATTGTAACCTCGCTGAAGGCTGCAATAAATATATAATGTTTTGCTTCCTTACGACTTTTATGGGTGCTATGCATAATTACTCTTTGAACTTCATTCTTTTGTTTGCAAAGCATTCCTGGAAATCTTACAAGAGAAACTGTCCGGCATATCTTTTTACAAACAATTCTTTGAATGCTACTTGTTTCTTCCAGTTGCATTATATAAAATATTTTTTGTATAAAATATATTCAGTTGAATTATATAAATTTCTAAGAAGATTGTTTCGTTGCAATCCAGAAGATTTATTTATTTTATTAATATATGTTAAGTAATATAAAATTTAAGAATCATTAATAATCTGTAACAAAAGTATTTTCTGCATAAAAGATTAATTAATGACAATTAATTATTTTTATAATAAATAATGAGAATTTGTAACCTTATTTTGAGTGTTTTTATAGAGAAATTTTGTTTTTTCGATAGGTTTTGTTATGAAAAAGTACTTGAGAAGTTCTCTTTAAATTAAATTACTTAACTATTTTATATTTAATGACAACAAATTATTTGTTGATCTACATTTGTGTAGAAATATATATAGATATGTATGTGCGTGTGTTCAAATACATACTCATGCATTAACTACAATAACTACAAATAAAACATTCATAATATGAAGCATAATATAAAACATGCGAAGAAAACTTCACTGACAAATCACTTCATGACGTCAAAAATCAGAAAACGGTTATAAGAATAGAAATCATAATTTCCTATCCTAAAACCTTTTTTTCTTTTTATGCAAATGAGGAAAATATTCAGTTGTTCAGTTTTATTTTTTGAAAATATAACTTAAGAATCTCATGGAACTTGACTTACCAACATGTATGTTTTAGTGTATTTGCGGGAGATTTTATTCCAAGAAAACGTAAAAGAGAGATTTTAGCGTTACTGTTAAAATAGCATTGTGTGCCGTTTCATCTGGGGAAAAAATTTTATAAAAGAGGGAATGTTCGATGTTGACCAAAATAATCTGCTGTACAAGCTGTCATAGATAAATATACCATGTTTATAGATCATTGGGACAAGGCGAAACACACAATGCAATTTAGTTGCAAAAATAGCTTCATTTGGCAACAATTCGAAGAGTCTCAAACAAACAATACAAGATGGGATTCATCAAGATAATCTTCATGCACACAATCCTGGTAAGTATTCTGTCAACCATGGACTTTTGCGGATTGAAGAAATTAGATTGCCTGATACATCGAATTCTCTAAGATATAATCATTTATAACTTTTTAGAAATATTATGACAATTTCTATTCACACGCAACATACATACATATATGAAACTCTATATCTTAATTTTTATTGAATAAAACAAAGCTAATATGTAAATTTGTATAGTATCTATTTGTAATTAACAAAGATTTTCGTTAAAGTTTTGTTGAATAAAAGTTAATCTTCAGTAAAAGTATGATTAAACTATTTCCATTGTGTCATTAAATATAGTGAAAAAGTATCAGTATATAGATATCGAAAACAAATTTTAGGTGAAAAAGTAACTTTTACATTATTAACAGATATTGCAATATATAATTTGTACATTAATAACACACATCCACCAACCAGCCATTTGAAAAAGACTAAGTGAAATTTTAAAATTTAGATTTAAGCTAATTATTAGAAACCTTTAAAATTTAGAGGTCACAACCAGTTTAGAATTATTTCTCTTTATAGATAAGAAACAAACGTTGTTGCAAAAGTTATTTCAAATATATCTTACTTTAACAGTATATTGCATAAAATCAATCATTTTAAAAGATTGAAGTTACTAAAATAAGTTTCATTTTTAAAAATAAATCTTTACATGAAAAATTGAATTGAGAAATATTAATGAGAAACTTAAATGAGAAAAAGGGAAATTTTGAAATATCAGGAATATAATTCGTATAAAACATTTATATAATCTATATAATAGACATTTTGATGACAGTATGAAACAATCATTAGAGACAAGAATGCGAGTAATAATGTCTAGAATGATAAATTAATTCAGCACTTCTTTTTGCTACAATTTCAAATGTTCTAAATTTACTAATTATACCATTAAATGGCGACGATGGATGATCCGTGAAATAATTTCTTTCACAGTATGAAAAATTTTCTACAAGCAGAATTTTTTTCCTATTCTGAAGTTCAATAAACATATAAACTCTTAAAAGACCTCTACAACATCAGTTGGGGAGGGTATTTTTTCTTATCGTGCTCTTGGCATAGAATGTGACATTTTTTATGACTTCAGGACTACAAATCACATCGAATTCTCCCTGTAGGAGGTTGTTAAGAGTCCGTAGTAAATCCCCTACTCAGCATGAAAATTTTTAAAAGAGGGAGAATAGTTGATCCATTGGACAATGTATTATGAGGATCAGAATGTATGTGGCAATTTTTCAATACGTTTTCAATCAGCTAGGTAATTTCAATGTTACACAAATTTTGCGCTTAAAATTTGCTATCAAAATATCATATTTCAGCAAGTTTTAGTTTCAAAAGATATTTTTCCTAACACATCTGCAAATTGAGAACTTTTTCCTTCTTCTCATGCCCAAGAATTTATCTGGCCAGTCTCAGTATTCCTAAGTTAATATTCTTATATGTCTACTATTAAGTTAAAAAAAAATACATACATTTTTATTAGTAATATTCTACTTACATGATCTTTCAGTTGGCAAAAACCATTATAGTCAAGTGATTTTTACATGAAATGCATTTAACGGTATTTCAAAAGTATCAATGAAGGAAAGTTTAGAAAATTAAACTGTTATAATATTTTATGGTATAAAGTACTGTAACAACTTGTTTGATTCAAAGATAATGATTTAAAATTTTACGCTTTATGTTTAAAATCATATCAATCAATTTAAAAATTTGGTCATATATCATCAACATTTCACAAGATTGTAAGGTGTATCTTTTTTTCCCTATTTCTAAATTATAGTACATCTCATCTAGTAGGTTCTATCTGACTGATAGAGTCCAACTCAAGGCTAGGTACAGTAAAATATGCTGGTGCGTACACTCCACAAGTGGCTGTGGTTACAATCTTTTTATCTTTGTATACCGTGCTATTTGAAAAAGTAATTTTATTATGTCATCTTGGACATTTCTTGGTGTTGCATTTTGTTTGTCTAGCAGTTTATTTAATTTAGTCTATATTTTGCTTACAATTTGCACATACGACATGTTATTGCTTCTAAATTTATAATCTGTCATCACGTTTCTCAAAAATCTGATGACACGAGAATTCATTTGAGGAAAATCATTGAGAAAATGTACAGATGTGATAAAAATTCATTTGTATACTCAAAATATACAAGTGATTAAAACCACGCTGTTTGAGTTAGGAAATCAAACATTCGGTATTTCTGCTTTTAAAAAAATGAGAGAAAGATAAGGCATTTCTGTCTCATGCACAGACATTTATAGGGCCAAAACCTTGAAATTTTTACAAGATATATTAGAAAAAATACTGCCAAAGAAAAATTCTTTTGAACTTTTATTTATATTATCGATTATTACATTTAACTCTGTGTATCAAAAAAATAATAACAGTCCTGAGCACACTGCATGAATAGTCCCTTATGGCTATTATCCAAGTGTTCCGTAACAAGAAATGTTTGTTTTAATTTTTATTTTACATCGATATAAAAATACTAGTTTTACGGGTTCCTCTCACTGAAACATATGAATATAGCCGTATGTATTTCCAAAGTCACATATCTACTTACAGCAGCACCGTGTTTAAGGTCTTATGGCAGTTAAGTCATAATATTCCTAATTGCCTTGTAGAACATGCATATCATTTAGCGCTTGTATTATAACCCCTTGTACAAAATTTTTATGGTAATTTTTTTTGTCCTCATTTTATTGATTTATAAAAGATTTCCTTACTTTATTACTTTGAGTTACTTTATTTTTCAATCTTATCTCAAAATTTCTCTTTCACTTATTAACAAATGTATTGCTTACTTTTCCAGACTTTTGCTTCCGTATAAAATAATAAATAAGACTTTTTATAAAGAAAAATTAATTATGGTTAATGTTTTCTAAAATTTTAAAACTAAGCATGTAAAGAAAAATATTTTAACTAAAAAATTACACAATTTTTATAAAACTACATGATAAAAATTTAAATTGTAGATAGGCTTTTTTTTAATGCAAGCAAAGAAAATAGACATAGAGAAAAATTCTGAAACTGAAAATAACTTAAAAAAATTTTCTTTAGTGCCCTTTTTTTCCCTATTATTTTTGATAAGGAAGCTTACTTTTTTCATAAAAAGTACACTCGTAGATCAATTTCACACCAGTAGATCAAAAAGATAAACACTTTCCTATCATAAATTTCTCCCAATATTTAATATTTTACTTCAAACTAAAAATATCCCTCATTTTACCTTGACGACATACGTAACACTAATAAGTGAAGAAGTAGCATGCTTCCACACATCAGCTCAATAAATTGCTCATAAATTTCACCCAGTATTCAAATTCTCTTATCATGAGGAAAAATCTTAGATCAAAATAGGTAGCAGTAGCATTGCTGCGACGGTTCAATTTACCCAGGTAGATGAAGAAAGAATCGGTATTAAAATCTACAACTATAAAACGTACTCCCCCCCCCCCCCCAAACAAGATATAAAGCTTTTAAAAAGTCGTGGAGCTTATGTTGAGTGGTAAGACTTCCGCACAAACCCCTCCTGAGTCCGGTCCCCGTGGGTTTCTCGACGTGAGAGTTGTCAGCGTCCACAATGCCTGCCAGCCACACCAGGAGGCCGATGAAGATTAATGATAGTAGCATATAAAGTCTCTCCCTTCTTCAATACCAAGCCTAAACGGGTGGGGTGAAATATTGGAGGAATGGTTTCAGACAATGCTCAACTCTCCAATTCAAGCACATGCGGCTTCTTGGTAACATCTCTCCTTATACCATGTGCATTAGAATGTAAAATGTGGCTTTTGTAAGATTGGTAAAGAAAATGTGGTTTAACCATTTAACTGAAATTTAGAATCAAATTGATGTAACGTAAAATCACATTCAAAGAAAATTGTGATTTGATGAACGGTATCTGTATTATAGAGTGCCTTTTAGCTGCAGAGCCCATTTTGTAAATCACATTTCAATCATATAAATAATACTTATTACTATATTCAATAGTATTTCACAGTAAAAACATTCGCATCCTTTGAATCGAATTGCTTAGTATTTTGAACATAGATTCATTGTTGTATTTAATACCAAAGTGCTGATTTTTTTAATTATAATGAAAGAAACATACAATTTAGCAGCATTGCTTAATTATTGCAGTAAGATTATAATGTACAATCAACAAGTAATACTGGGAATTACATTGTGCTGAATTGCTTTATGCTTTTCAGACTGGCTTTTGTATCTATTTAAAGTAATCACAAATGAAATAAAAAGAAAACAAATTTTCACCAACTATTATCAAGATTTCATGCAAACAGAATAAATGCTTTTCTTGATCAAATAATGAATGGTTAAAAAATTAACTAAATGAAACATATTTTTTATTTATTTTACAATCAAAATTTTCAATATTTTTTTAACAAAATTTATTAAAATAATTTTTAAATAATTAAATTTATACATGTTTACAAAAATAAAAGAAGGAATATGAATTATTAATCAAAAGCAATGATATCAATCCTTTTAATTTATATTTAGTTACAAAGGTAAATGTAAGGATTGTTTCAGTTTGTCTGACTATTATATTAAGTAAATATATTTAACAAACCATATTTTAAAATTAAACTTCAAATTTTTAAGTCATTGTGACTTTTTGAGCAAAAAAGTATCATTTAAAATACAAAAATAGGAATATTAAAACAAACTTATTAAAATCGAATTTAATATTATATTGTTTGATTTGTGTATTTGATAAGAAAATTAGTGTTACCTATAAATTAGCTTCCAAAGGAATCTTAAATTAATTTACTGCCTACATGGATTCTTATAAAAATTTACTACTCCAAATATGTTATAAGTGCAGTTATTTATTTTAAATAAATTAGAATGTTTCTTATTATTTTTAGTTTGCCAAAGAATGGCAAGCATTATATATATATATATATATATATATATATATATATATATATATATATTTTGTATATTAATTTAAATCAAGTGTCTTTGAAATTTATCTTCTGACAATTCTTCATTAGAAATTTTCCTATTTAAAATTTCCTTTTACTTATTCTATCGGCTTGGAACTGTGTTTGCAATTTTACTTCGGAAAAGAGTTTTCAATGAATATGCATAAGCAGTTTTAGGAACTGAAAGTGTTTTTTCAAGGAAGTCTGGCGCAGACTCATAATCCAATACAGAATGAAGTTCGAATTCGTTGATTCGTTGCCAGCTGATCAATTTCAATTATCACCTCAAAGATGTGTAAATGGTGGGCTGGTTGAATGAACGTGAAGAGGCAAACAAAACTATACAAATGCGGAGATATCTTAAAACAACAAAACGCCCACCGTGATCGAAATGTAATTACATCTCATGCTTCAGATATCCTTATAAACACCTATATGAAGGCCAATATTTCCTCCAGTCATCTAAATGACATTAGGGATCGCATTATAGAAGCTTTCTTCTTCCTCTTCTCAGTTTTCAAAAAAGCGGAAAATATCAACTGCATTAAAGTATCCCCTAACTAGGCGTCACTTGTTCGATAGGGTGGATATATTTTTAAGCTTAGGCGCGGATTCGGTTTGAGGATGTTATTCCCTCTTTGACTCTCTTTGCTCAGTTCGGAAATTATGCTGGTCTCCACCTCAATCTCGCTTAATTTTTTTTTCCTTTCCTCAACAACATGAATCATCTACTTATAATACACGGGGAGGAAATGAGCGAGAAATGAAGTATTATTTAATTTGTTACTGTTATTTATTTTGCTATTCTATAGCTTTAGTCTAATTATTCTTTATACAGTATTCATTTTCACAAAACATATTTGTGTTCATCGCAGTGAGTGTCAATGCATTTTTCTAAAAAAATAATGTACACAAACATGTATTTGCTCTATGGTAATTTTGAAATTAGGAAATATGTATCTACGGCGAGATCTCGACATCCAGAGACATTCGTATAAAATAAAATTTTGGAAGATTAATATAATTAAAGATAAATTAATTTACTAAAAAATATACCTAGGTGTTTTGTTAAGTTCTTACGCATTCATTGACATTCAATATGTACTAAATATACTAACGAAAAAAAATTTTGTAAGATTTCTCAAAGTTTCTCTAAAATCAAAAATTCCATTGAGTCTTTAAAATAAAAAATTCTATAATGTTCATATATTGGAAAAAACGAAGCGTGAAACACTTTCAGGTACAAATATAAATAAATAAATCTTCGCAAATGATAAATGTAGAATATTTATCAATACTGAGGAAATCAAATTTTGAAATAGAAGTATCTCAATATGACTCAAATATATTGTCATATACATTTGTTCTCAGAGTCCTTGTATTCGAAACAATACTTTTATTGTCTGTTGAATTTTGGTAATCATGTAATTTAAATTAGAATTTTTAATGATAAAATATCGATTAATAAAAGCAGGAGTAGAATTTTGTTGACCTAATAAACATACATTCTTAATTTTCCAACATTATTATGAGCCACAAAAGTCTCCTAAAAGGAAAAACACACATATACTCCTAAACAATATTATCCATGCATATATTAATTTAAAGTAATAATGTTTGCAAAAGAGAAGGCTAAATGCATGATAACTTATATCTTTTAAATCTTAAAAATTTAGAAATAAAGTTTTGAATTTAACCATATTCCATATCTAGGCTTTCAGTTAATGTGTTCATTCAGTTACTAAGACAGATAATTACAATTAAATGTATCGATAACAGCACAACCCTCAAATAGTTCGAGAGTTATTAATTTAGCAATAGCCTCGATTCTCGATGACTAACACGATCTTATCTTCAGGGCAGTTGAAGTTGTCGATATTGCTTGCTGCTTTTGTGTGTCTTTATGAAAGGTGATTGGGGTTCCTTGTTCACCCCCATGCAAACCAAAGCCCGCACCTTCGATTTTCTTTGCAGCGGGTAGGCTCTCTCTCAAAAGGTGTATCTGCTAAACTGGCAGAAAGATTGATGCTCGTTTGGGGACCTTTGCTTCCCAAACCATAAATTTAAACCACCCCGTCGTGGGGTGTACTGAAAAAGAGCTTGGCAGCAGGCAAACAGGAACTTGGAAAACCAGAAAATTTAGAAGAGTACCCCAATTGCAGCTACACTTTCTGAGAAAAGAGAGGTCTGCCGTGTTCCCGGGGCAGCAGTGCTTACACCAGGCTTCACTTCATGAGTCTTCACGGCAGATGATATGAAAGACGTTCATTTAATTAGGGTCATCTGAGGGGCATCGATGGATTGTCCGTCTACAGCCATTTATAAGACAGGAACGTAAATCTAATTCTTAGGTGAGAATATTCATGATTTCTTTAGTATTCTCTGTATGATAGTTTGATTGTGAAATTTATCAAATTATATAAATAATTGTTTTAATTTGTTAATCACATAGTAACTGTGTCCTGTGTATATAAATATTTATAAATTGCGTGAAGTTAAACATTTGGTAAAAATTACTCTGGAGATTATTGTTTAACTGATAAAAAATATAAGTTAAGAAATGAAATTTTAAATTCTTCTCAAATTATTGTTTGCTTTTTTAATAAATATAAAACATTTAATTTTAAAGTATATTGTTAATTAGTATCTTCAACACAGGTAGTGAAATATTTCAGTAAAATTAAACATACTGCATATGTTTAAATTTTTTTTTTCAACTTAAATACCTGGAAAAAATTTTCCTTCAAAAACATCTTATTTGAGATGATCAATTTTGAAATGTAAATAGATGAAATTTGAACTAATGTAGGATATTATAGTGTTAGAAGATTACAATTGTGAAAAATGTTTCGCAATTATAAATAAGCAAACTAAACAAAAACAATATATATATAGCCAATAAATTTATTCATCACTTTATTTTTAGAAAAATGCATTATTATTAATACTGTAAAATGGTTATTTTACACAAGCTTTTGAAATTTATCATTTTCAAAAATATTAAATTCCAGCATCAAGTCAAATTATTATATCAATGAGAAATAAAAAAATTTTCACATCACCGAATCTAGGAATTGAAATCACATTATATATAAATACATAAATTCCCACTAAATAAATTTGAACATTGTTGCAAAAGAAGAGTAAATTTTACAATAATGTTAACAGGGTTCTCCGACATTGCAACTCATAAATCAGAAAATAAATATAATAAAAAATAGTAAAATTCCAATTTAGTTAGCAATCTTGCGAAAAGTAATGAAGCTTATAAAAGTACACGATTCACAAATTATAATAATTTTTATCTAGTAATCTATATACTTATGTGATTAAACTTTTGTAATTTAAATGTTAAAAGTTCAAATTATTATTTCAATAAGAATTAATTCCTTTATATTTCATGTTCATTCAGCGTAAAATTGTATTGAAGATATTTTTTCCATGTATATAAAGATATTTAGTAATTTATTTGAAATGAATTTTTTAAATAACTAGTCCCCTAAAAGGACTTTAGAATAAATTTTTAGATATTCTGTTGTCCCCTTCCAGAAAGGTAATTCCTCTAATATTAAGATCAGATATAGTTAATTTATTATTTCCCACATGCTAAAATTTAATCAGCTTAAATATGCAATCCTTTATGATGTATTTAAGAATAATAGAGGGAGCAAAATTTGTATTCTTTATTATCTGCAGTCGAAATGATATCGAACGCTGACATTCGAGATGTACTGATAACTACAGATCCCGGAACCAAATGAAGAATGAAAATATTGTTTGCAAGTATTCAAATTAGTTGTTTTAAAATAATAATTCCTTACATCCCATTCTATTACATTTGGAATAACACTTCAAAACAGATATTAAAAAATAAATAAATAAATAAATAAATAAACTCCCTTTGAAATCAGTTTGTCTGCAATTCTTCCTTTATATACATACGACTGCACACGCAAATTCTTCTTACAATTATTTGACTGCTCTACAGATACTTGAATTGCAAGCAGTACAAAATTTTCACTCTTTGTAGTTCTATTTTACAGAATTTATTGACACACCTATAATATGCATATCTGATAACATATAAAAATAACTAACCGAAATACCTTCCAAAAAACTGGTTTAACTTCTCTAATATTTGAAAAATGTTAAAATAAAAGTAGGAAAAGCAATAAAATATTTCAACCTGAATTAAAAATGAGCTATACAATTTATCCTTTGATAATGTCAATCATTTTCCATAAATATCTTTTGCTTCCTGTTATTTCCTTTTTATTTTACACTGACATCATTTCCGGCTAACTTCTTATGTAACCCTCAAAAACAAATAATTTTTTACTTTGTATCGTTAACCTAAGGAAATGATTTACCTAGAATTATTCTCTTCCATTATTCAACCATGCGTAGCGAAAAATAATCACACCTAAAAATCATAGTTATTTTTTACTTTTGAGCAGTTGGTTTGAAATTAGTTTTATAAAAAAAAATTGAGTTTGTTGAAGCATATGACAAAATGGAAGTCGGTTCCCTTAATTCTCAAAAGTACTTTCAATCAAAGATTAAAAATACTTGAGAAATCCTTACTCATAGTAAAAGTAAGTTAGAGATTTTTTTATAATGACAAGATCCAAAACATCATTTTTGTTGGTACTCTTCTGAAGATTTTTAACTGAAAATATATTTTTTAACTTTAATCTTACATTTCTCTTAAAACAATTTTATTTTTTTCAAAACAATATTTTTATTTATTAAAATAGTTAATGTATTTTTTCATTTTTCTCTGAAAAAGTTATTTAGATAGTATAAATTGTTTATTAATGTTAAAAGAAACTTGTATTAAAAATTACATTTTTCATTATCAATGTAATAAAAGTAATATTTTATTGATTGAAAATTAAGTAAAACAAATTACTTGTTATGATCTATATAAGCAATTAATCATGATATTTTAAAATGAAAGATGATATTTCAAATTAAAAAACTTAAAAAATTATTCAAAGCAATTTTTAAATGTTATTTGATTCCTTCAGTATAATTCACTCTGAATTATGATTATTTTTATAAATATTGCTTGCAAATTAATTACGGTACATAAAATCGAAACATATTTTCCATGATAATCATAAAATTCAAAATTATTAAGTTATATACCCTTTTGTAATGATTGCCATTAAAATAGAATATTTTTAATGAAAATATCAATTCTTTGAGGGATAGCACAACTAACATATATGAGATATTTATGCTGTTAGAACGAGAAAAAACATTTAATCCAAATATGATTAAAAGAGATTAGAACGTTTTATACTCTCACACATTTTCAATGATTTCTTGTTTGAAATTCATATTTCTGTCATGGAAATATAATATCAAGGAAACATTCAGACTGAATATAAACAAAATTAATTATTATTTCTAAATCTATAATTAATTTAATTAATTTCAAAATTTATTTAATTTTCAATTAGATTAAATTATTTTCTGTTTACTTTAAATGCTTAAAAAAATTTCAATAATTTAAATGTGATTTACAAAATTAATCCCAAATATGTGTGTATAATCTACCTTTAGTTTATGTTATTTTTATTTTGCTTATTGAGATTGAATTGCTGTAGTTCTACTCTTTGAAAATAAACTATTTCAATGCAGATAAATTTTCTTTACAATTGATAAAAATATATTTAAATATACTTATAAGTAAGTGAAAAGTGAGAAAGAAGTAAGGTACATGTAAAATATGTAACTTTTTATTACTTGTAAAACAGAAATTTCCTTTTTCGTGAATATCAATGATTGATTGGTGAGTCAAATGTAAATATTACAGCTCAAAATAAAATATTTAAAAGATATATTTTAATCGAAAAACTATGTATAGGACTGTTTGTTAAGGTTAAATTCAATCATAGAAATGCTTTGTCACCTAAAAGGGTATATTTAGTGATTAATGCTCAAAGTTTAAAAAGACACTGTATGCATATCTATTAGTTTGAGGAAAAAGTAATCCATTATTTTTTCGGTAGACGTCTATAGTGATCGATATCTCGTGAGGTATCTATCAAACAATTACAGATTTATGCTCGTTGGAAAGGTGACATTTGACACTAAAATATCCTCTTGCGGTTTTTTGTTTGATTAATTCAGTTACGAGTACAAGGTTTTAAAAATGGAAGACAACAAACAGAAAATTCGATACATTTTCGTTTTTCTCTTGTAACGGCGAAAAAGATAGCCGGGTGGCTAAAATCGTGAAAGGTGTTTATCGTTCTATATAAGACTGTAACAACCAGTTACGTACAATTTTTGTTTCGTCGATTCCGTTCGGGTATTTTTGATGTTAGAGATGCATCTCGCATGTGGATACAGTATCGTCGAAAATGTCTATAAAATATAAAAAATGATCGAAGTTAACCGCATGTCAGCAGTCGTAACGTGCAAGACCTAAAAATCTACATGAAAGCTGTTTTAAACCTTTTTACAAAGTGAATCCAAAAGAAGTTACATAAAGTTCGCGTAAAAATAATGGATTTCTTTCTCCCCAAACTAATATATTTATGTATACTCATATTCATATATATATGTGAGAAAATATATATCAATACAAGTATATTATCAATAAGATTGTGAAGAAATAAAAAAATGTAATGAATCATTGAGAATAAGATATGGCAATAATCAGGAATTACAAATGGAAGGTTTTGTAATGTAAATAATACACATGACTTTGAAAATTAAAATTATGTAAATATTGAAGAGTCAAGAAAGTTTTATAATAAATATATTATATTCTTACAAAATTTCGAAACAAAACGAAATGTTAATTCTACATTTAATAATAATCCGTACTACATTTAATTATTCACAATGATTTCAGAGTATTAGATAAATTATATATTATGCACATTTTTTAGAATATTACATATATTATGTATCAAAAATATAAAAAACCAAAACAACATTTCTAATAAAAATTACCATCATTTATTTACTAACACACGGGTAGGTATTTACTAACAGGTTATTTACAATTCTGGGTTGGGAAGTATGTTGGTGCAACAACTACCTTAAGATAAATAATATATATGACAGATTTTTATATCAGAATTAAATTTTTACATGTACCAATCGAATAAAAATATTTATATCGTGGAAGAGCACAAGAAAGTACATTTGGGAAGAAACAAATGTCACAAAAAATCGAAAGACACAATTTATAATAAAATAAATAAAACACTCATTCTTCATTGAATTGAACTCTTCATCGACTTTTGCATTCATATTTCCTAATGTATAGCAAGATTTCCGTACGCACGTCCTATGTTTTCTCTTTTACTGTCAAACGTTTTTGCAAAAATTCTGATAGGTCTTTGGGAAAAAGTACATACAGCTTTCTTTCCTTGCTTTTTAATGGATGCAACCAATAATTTGAAATTATAAAAAAAAAAAAAAATGAATTGCCACATCTTATAATAATTAATATACATTTGATAAAAGGATTTTTTTTAAACATGCTGATTAAAGTACCAAAAAAACATTATCTAATGATTGAAAAGCATAAATTGGAAATTTTTCAATATTAAGTGAACCGCTAATTTATTTCTTAGAAAATAATTACACATAAAAGCTCTGGGGAGCACTTTGGACACTAATAGTGGCACTCAATTATTTGATTCGTCTATTTTGAATTATAAGTACTTTCACTATTTGTCGCCCTCTATTAAAGAGTAGAATTTTCTTAAAATCGATTCTTTCTTTATTGTGAGAATACATTAGTTCTACTTACTTGATAAAAAAAACTTTGAATTTAAAATCAAGTATCATTAAATTTTACAGTAATTAAATAAATTAGTTGAAACTAGTAAAATTGCATTTTCCTTGATTAGAAATTTTGATTTCTTAATACATTGATTTTAATTAAAATTAGATTAATATCCTTTACTAAAATGTAAAAGTGCTTTACCGTGTTGTTGATAAGCAGTAGAATATGTTACTAAGAAATTTTAAACTGAAACTACTAAATATATGTATTCATTATTTACTGATTCATTTGATATTTTCGCTAAAAATATCACCAACAATTAAAGACATAATTATATACTAATATGAATCAAAAGTATAAATCATAATTTTATAGAATATTAAATGAAACTAAAAATAAAACTGCTTTTCAGTATAATCTAATATTTATATATCTTATTACAACTATTAAAATTATAAACTATTTTGATTACGAGAAATGTAATACCTTACTATTTATCATGTACGAAATTTTAATGTGCAACAATAATTTTATTTTTGCACTTTCCATTGACATATTTACAAAACCTTTTTTTCCTCAAAAGAATTTAGAATATCATAGATGATTAAATATTGTACCCAACATCAATTTAAATCTCTACCATAATCTAAGTTTAATAAAATGCATCTTTCAGTGATGTTTCAAATTTTTTAATAGAAGGAATATCAAAATACAATGTATCATATCATTCGTACTCTATATATACCTTGCACATTATTTTATTGAGAGTCCAGGTTTGATTTCTTTTTTCATTTTCAGAAAGATTTCTTTCTAAGCGGAGTTACTATTTTTAGACTACAGAATGTAGTATACTTTGTTTCAAATGATGGGTAAATGTCTAGAAAGTTGTATCTTACTGGCTATCTTTTAATAGCTCTCCTGGTCATTACAGTTTTTGTTTTGATTACTTAACAAAATTACAAAATTTAAGAGAGATTAGTATGTAATAGTCATAGAAAATTTTGCAACTCTACAAAATCACCTATTCATTGTTGAAGTACAATAACATTTCTCATACAGGTGAGTTTAAAGCACAATTTTTCTTTATATATAATTGATTTAAATACATGTAAATATAATTTAAATGACATAGAGTAAGTAAGCAATAACTGAAATTCTCTTAATTGTTAATAATCCTAATTAATAATTTGATTAATTAATTAATTATTAATAATCTTAAATGGCTGTCGTCAGTATTTGCTCAATCACTTAATAAATGAAATAATATCATAAACGAAACTCTAATATTGTTTATTTCTTATTAAGGAAAATATGTTTGCATTCTTGTACGTGGTAAACACATTTCCTTGGATACTGCACATAAAGGTCTTAAATGTTTTTAAAGGTCAAAATTTAATTCAACATAAAGGTCAAAATTTAGGAAAATGTTTTATAATTTTTGTAAATCTACGTTCACGTTACATATGCTACGTTCAGAAAACTCTTATCTGAGCGTTTCAATAACTAAGTCGATTCATTTACAATTACTATTTTCAATAATTAAGATAATTAAGTTATTTCCAACATTTAATGTCGCTTTTTCTTATTAGGATATTTTACTTTTTTGCCTTACTTAGGTATTATTTAATTTACATACTATTTATAAACACACACAGCAGCTTAAATAAATATGGGTTCCATAAAGATACATAAAGATACCTGACAAATTAAGTCTCAAGATCTCGATAACTTTTCACTTTTATGCAAAATGGGAGAGCTCCTTGAACAAGGATTTACAATTTCTTATTAACGAGCACTAAACATAACATTAAAAGGAATGGCTTTAAAATAATAGGAATTTTACACTTCTAACGAACTTTTATTTTGTTCATTGCAATAGCATTTACGCAATTTAAAAATGAAAAAGTAGGAAAAATGCAACATTTTCTTAATTTTTCCGTTGTCCATTGTTTTGTTTCTAAAATGCAATATATCTGGTAAACAATGATAAGTTTATCTACGTACTCTAATAAGTTCTTCTTTTCTACTATTAATTAAAAGTAAAAAATACTATTTGAGATTATCGTGAATCTCTCTTAATTGCAGATAAATTTTGTCAAAAGATCAACACTTGAGGTTAAAATTTATTTGTAAGAAAAATAATTAATTGATATCGATTATTAGGGTTATTTCATATCAAAGTAATTTTATAAAAAATCAGTAAAGGTTTTAGCATAAGTGAGCTATGCAATGAGCAAATGAGTTTATTCTATTTTACTCAATCAAAAATTCATATAATATATAATACTATTATAATTTTTATAATATATATATATATATATATATATATATATATATATATATATATATATTGATTAGAAAATGTTGAAATTCTAAATACACCAATAAAAAATAATAAATCATAGTTACATAGTAAAAATAAAGTGAGATATGATGTACACTTATAATTTTTTAGAATTGCTTATATCCTTATAGTAATTAATTTATGAATTGTAAGTGGTTAATGGGTTATTGATTAAGAAAGTAAGACTAAAATATCTCATTATTTGTCATCAGATATCTCATTTTAGTATAAATTAATTTCTTAACTGTGTATATCATAAAAAGTATATTACTACCACATGATTAAAATTGAAACAAAGTTATCTGATTAGAATTTAATAAATTTGTGTTTTTATGTGGCTCATAAAAATTATTTTTAAAAGTTAGAATTTGCATCCAAAATTATACATAATTTTAAATAAAATTTCTACCAAATTTAGCACTTATTAACTTAAAAAAATTTTTTTTGATACAATTCTTTTCCCATATAGAAAGTATTCTAATCTATAAATTCACTTTCACTATGAAGTGGCATGGGGAAACATTCTTGGTTGTTGACATGAAGTCTAAGACATTTTTTTAGAGTCATTAATCATTTTTCTTCTTACTTTTTTCCATCGAAAGCTAAAAATTTAATTACCATATTTTTCCTACAGACGGATGGTACTCAAAAATGAGAGGAAAGATCAAACGGCGGGAAAGCGATATCAAGGGCAGGCAACTTTCAAAGAAATACGCAGACTTCCCTCTTTTCGCCTCAAGCCTCAAAATAAAATTCTTATCATTCGCCTATGACAGATAGTCCAACAACTGAGTTGTGTTATTGAATTTCTTATCAGTTTTTTCCTTGCAAAAACTTAGTTTTTTATAGGACCCTTATTCAGTAATGCTTATAAAAGCTACGCACTGAATATTCTCTTCGTTATGGTGCTATTCGCTGTCTCATTATTCGAAATAACGAAGAACAGCTATGAAAACCACACATTCTTATCTGATTTATAATATTAATTTAAACTTTCTCCTCTCTTATTCAATTTCTGATGCAAATTTTTTATACCAACTTTTCCCCTAAGGATAATGTTCATTTAGTAATTATTTCTAAGACATTTGAGACCATATATTTTAAACGTTATAAAAAATATTTCATACATCGTTGAGTCATTTCAAATATATTTATCGTTTATTTTTTTACTAACTTATTATTTTTATAATAACAAATACAGTATGCGTGTGTGTTTCAAAATTATAAGAAAACCTGAATTATTATTTGTTTAAATAGTACATTACATAAAAAGAATAATTTTTAAAGATTCAAACAATTGAAATGAGTTATATTTTCTCAAATAAATAATTCAATTAAAAATAAATTATTTTCAAACAGCAAACAATTTTCTGAAGTCTCAGTATTACAGAAACACAGGACCACTTAATTTTTATATTCGAAACCACTAGGTTTTCCAATGTATTGTAATTTTTACTTTTAATAGATTAATTGATTAAATTTTTCTGTGATCTAGCAATGATACTCAGCGGAATGAGCTTGATCTTTAAATATTGAACTCACGCGCCGATTGAATTTGAGTCTTATTGAAAACTTTCCAGACACATGACTTGATAATATTTTCTTCTTCTCTTCTTAAGAAATATAAACTTTTATTTATATGTATCTTTAATTTATTAAAAAAATTCCTCTTTCGCTTTCATTTATCACGATATAAATTATCTTGTATTGCAGTAACTTTACAGTACTCATGTTACATAAATAGATTGTTAAGAAATGGAATATTTAGGAAATCTGACTTTAAACGATGCTTATAAATCTTCCAATTTGAAGCACAATTTATAAACTACCAATGAGTATTGGCCTGCGATATTTCTTTGTTTCATATCTGTAATTGAATTAAGACTTTTTCGAAAACAAATAAATTTCGATAATCTGCGAAGCTTTCCTTAAATATCATAAAAAGAACTAATTCCAGAAAAAATAAAGATTACAAATGAAGAGAAAGGAATCTATAGAAATAATAAATCCGAAATGTTATGATAAAATAGAAATTTCTGTTTTCGGTCGGCTTTTCACACTGACAATCTGTCAGACGGGGGTGGAGGGTGGCTTCTGAAAGGAAGAAAAATGTTGTCGGATGTTTTACTTCCTTGGTCTCACCCACCGAATATCCCCACTGCAAGGGTTGCTTGCTATCTATCTGTCTTGGGCCAGTGACCAGGGGATGGAAAATGTCTGTTTCAGGAAATAGGCTCAGTATAGGGGAAAAAGTAGATACTTCTGAACAAAGACCACACTTGTTCTTTATTTCAGAAGTTTGTTTCACTTTGTTTGGGACATTACTTATGGCTTGATGAAGTACACTTGATACCACATTTCCCATCACAAAATTCGTAATTTGATCTGACTGAGAATAAATTTGTGAACATTGATTCCATGTTATTGTTTAGCAAAAAAGAGCAAATTCTTGATCAATTCCAAGAAATTTCTAGAAAACTCATTTTCTGATACAAAAATTTTTTTGGTGCTCACAATAATTTATGAAAAAATTGAAAAATATATTCGTACACAAATGTTAATAATATAGCTGGTCTTAAATAAAATATTGCAAATATTTAAGTTTAGATTGTTTTTATGAGTTTTTGTTATATATATTTATTACTTGCATAAAAAATGTTGCATTGTTTGTATTTAATTAAAAAAGAATAACACAAAAATGCATTTATTTTAATTTTTAATGCAAAAAAAGTTAAAATTTTTTATTCGAAATAAGTAAAAAATTTTGTATATAAAAATTACCTGGGATTACTATAACATAATGGTCGTTGTAGATATGCACTTATGAATATAACTATTAAAAGTAATCAAACTCTATAATTTTTTAACAGACATTTCTCTCATAAGTAATTTATTTTTCGAACTTTAAAAAATTGGATTTGTAAAATTGGATGTGTTTATAAATATCGATGCATGCTTTTATAGCACGTTAAAGAAATGTATAAAAAAAACCTAGCAAACGAAAATATATAAACAGATCTACTTTGCTCTCCACCATAAATGCAACACACTGAAGGAAGTATGCAACTAACATGAAATTTACAATATGCATTAGCGGCGGTAAGATGTGGAAATGATTACAATTTCAGTGTAGACACACATCATTCGCGTCTGTTGCGCCACTTCAAAGCGCTACTTAAGGCTTGGAGATTTCGACGATTTCAAATTCAACAATTGTGTTTTTCTTTTGCTTTTTTTTTCAGAAAAACGACCAATTATGCTTTGTAAAAAACAGCGATCATTTTTTTGATCAAGTATCTGAGTTCGACCGAGGAAGTATAGTGGCATACCGAGATTGCGGATTACTTTTCAAGGAAATTAGTAGTAGTGTTGGACGAAACCAAACATCTGTAGCGTGGAAACATGATCGTTGGATGCACGATCATATTTCCACGATTGGAGGGTACGACAAAACAACGTGTTCAATAGCATCCACCTTATTGCACCACTTCACGTGATGGCAAGCAAATTGTGTATGTGGCAGTGATGGTTAGCTCAGCCATATCACGAACCATAGAACAGCAGAGTAATCTGTCCGCAAAATGACCTCTATCTTTCGATCGCAAAACAAATGCTTTTACTATATTCAATTTTACCTGTAGTTAAATGTAATTAATTTGTATTTGTTAAAATTTTTTTATATTGTAACAATTGAATTACTTAAAAGTAAATTCACTTCCTTGTTGTAACAAAAAGAAGTTACAAGACATGATAAAGGTTTGGATATGACAGAAACTGTTAAGTGACAGTTTGTTAAGTTTATAATAAGAGACGTTAGACTTCTTATTAACTTTGAATCGTTTCCTTGCTGTGTGTGAGGGCACGATTATTCTGTGAAATTCAAAGAAGCAATATTTCAGAAATAAGCTTAAAAAGAGATGTTCATTTTAAATATAAGAGTTTATTTGGCTTAATCGCCAGATAAATTTTTAATCTAAACAAAATGAACATTTCGGCTATAGTCTCCATACTTTTATAAAGAATCTATTTCCGTAGTATTTGATATCATCAACGAATTTTTCTTTCAAATTATATTTGAACGAAGAAAAAATACTTGAACGGTTCAAGGAGTTTTATTTCCTAATGGTTTCACAAAATTATCTCCGTACAGATTACGAGGAAATCATTCTTTGAAATAAAATAAACGGGAATGCTTAGTCCATCTCTGAGATTTTCGAAAAATCTCTTTAGAAACTTTTTTTTAAATATAGACGATTTCCGAACTTTCTTTTTAGTGCATCTAATTACTGAACTTAATTAAAATTGGTGAAGTTTTGCCTGGCTACCATCGAATTAAGAGAAAAGAGAAGTTAACTGTGTGAAATGGTGAGTTTGAAAGTCTTTAAAACGAACAATGATATTTTTTTCCGACATCATTCCCGTTGACCGGGTGCTTTGAATGGTGTTTTATTTACTATCCTTGGAACTTAATTGGTTCTTTTTTGGCGCTCTCTTTCCATACCTTGTTTTCTTGATCATGGCGAAAAAGTATTCCAACAGGAACCCTCAGAAGATTTAAATTAGTCTGGAAAATAGAGTGAGAACTTAAAAAGTAACATAATTATCACTGCGATAATGAACATTAAGACGTTCCAAACCAAGTTTCTTTCATCTAACAACTTCGAATTAGTAGCGTAATTGAGATGTTTCGCTCTTTTATTATATTTATTGAATTTTTCTACTTTGTCTCAAGTAAAGCAACAACTCTTGTGAAAACAAAATACCTTCCACAAAGGATTCCAATCGCATTTTTTCTCCTTTCGTAATAGTAGTGTAATTTTCAAATGTTCATCCTTTTTATCATTTAAGTTGCATGAATAGAAATATCAAAAACCAGCAGTTTATTTTTTAACATTTTAAAGTAGGTATTTTTCATTTATCAAAATTAAGCGCCTCACGTTTCAGTAATGTACTTTTCTTCGTTGTTATTTATGTTACACTAAAATTATATTGTGAGCTCATGTATAAATTTTATCCTTTCATTACTTGAAATGTTAGAAAAGAGTTCATGTTGCCGGTTATTGGTCCTTTTGACTATTATACAGTTAATTGTTTCTTATACAATCATAGATTTGCTCTCTAATTTATATAATGCATCGATATTAATTAAGTTATTAATGTACTTGCATAAAAATGGATCAAACGACATTTTGAAGGTTATCATTTGACTTTAAGAATGATTTTTTTATCGTTTTAAAATGAAATCTTGCGAATTCCTGTTTAAAATTTTTGAGAAAGATTTTTTTTCTGCATGAACATGTAACAAGTGATATAGATATTTTGTATGCCATAAAAATTATAATCTATATTTACATTTTCTTCACAAATCTTGTATTTTTATGCTAAATTTTTATGCTCGTTAACTATTTTCTCTATCATATTTTATAACATTCATTAAGCATTCAAATTTCAGAGTTTAGTATTTATGAATTAAATTTTAGAGTTTGCTTCACACACACACTTAGTTTTTTTAAACTTATGATTAATCTTGTTTTTGTTCTAATATCAAATAACTTAGAAATTCCAAATTTGTTTACATATATAGAACACATATTACTTTTCTGCAAGAAAATACTTGAAAATTTCCTCAGAAAGGATTTCATTCTTCTTTAGGTGGATATAAAAAAGGCCTATTTTGATTTTTGTCGACATTTTCACTAATTAGCAATAATATTCATTTGGTTAAAACTTTAATCTAAGCTTGATGCAACTTTTAGTATTAATTTGAATAGTGAAAACTACTAAAAGTCTGTATAAAGATATCCGTGCCCATTTTGAAATATTACTCTATTTCTTTTAACTCTTTGTATTTCATCAACCTTTAAGCTTTGGAAGAATTTGAGTTTCTATAAAGAATCACAGCAAAAGTGGACAATACGCATCTTTATTTAAATAACTCAAGAAGACTGTGTAATGCATTAATATAATAAGTTCTTCATTTGGACCACAGCTGTGTTATATAAAATTTTTGTCAAATTAGAAAAAATATGCTTAAAATTTGAAGAACCATAGAGAAATATATAAAGAAAGAATTATAAGAGAAAGATACTATTGCTCATTTATGCTATTAAAGCCAACTAGCAGATAACATAACGACTCAAGTTTTTTGTAAGGGAAAGGACAAATGGAAGCACTTTTATTAAAGCCAGGGTAGAAAGCTATGAAGACCTCTAAAGGCTCACTTGGAAAGCTTGCACAAATCAGAAACGCACAGCATCTGTTTCCATACTATCACAAACTACTAAAATTCGATGTTGAACACAACTTCAAAATAAAATGCAGCAATGAGAGGTGACATTGGTTCTTCTGTACCAGGAAATAATAGTTATAGCACATTAATAAATGTTATTGAAATAATAGTT
>JAPDSC010146635.1:80835-161370 GCA_026290005.1 Latrodectus geometricus | reverse complement strand
GAAATAATAGTTATAGCACATTAATAAATGTTATTGAAATAATAGTTATAGCACATTAATAATTAATGAAACAGAAGTCGTTGCTTAATACAATTCAAGATGACCTAGTTACTGATTGAATTCAATGTATGATAGAAGTGTATTCGTATTCCATTTGCGGATTGCCTGATCATTCTCCAGTTATTGTCACTATAGAAAGAATTATGCTAATTCATTCATTATAGAAGAATTAACAATGTAATTTTTCCATTATAGAAGAGAGTTATTATAAAAGAATTAACATAATTTCTAGAAAGTGGTTAATTTTAATATGGAAAACTAATAGTCTTATCTAATATAGATCATTAATAAATAATATAGTTTAATATAGAACTTTCTAGAGTGGTATATAAAAAGGGAATATTCTTTTATGTGATATTAGTTTCGGCACTTATATTTTTGAACCAATAAACAATAGTCAGGAATAATACATACGATTAAATGAGTGAAATTGTTGAAAATTAGCTAGAGATTCTCCTTTTCCAATGGAACAAGATTGTAAAAAACAACTGGCATGAATAATATTTCACTTTATTTCACCGGATTATTTAAAAATATTATACATATTCCGCAGAAATATTACATATTTCTCCAAAAGTTTTATTTTCATAATTTATCAATTAATGTGAAAAAACATATACAACATTCAAGTTACTTATTTTTCTTGGAAATCAGGAGAAATTTTAATGAACTGTTTCGGGGAGAAGATTTTACTCAGGGATAAAACATATATTCCACATGAAATTTTTAATAAATCATGAAATAAATAAATCATGAAATTTTTAACATATATTCCACATGAAATTTAAAATGTAATGAACAGTAATGACAAATAACAGAAATAAAGTGAATAAAACGATTAAAATGATCATACACACTATAGATTTGACATGTGGAAAAGTATTGAAATAAGTTAAATTTTGTGCAGTGATTAACTTTATGCTACTTAGGGGAGAAGCTGATTTAAGATTTAGTTTATTTTTCTGATAATGGGGTCTGAACTGTGCTGATCCGGAGTGGAGTCAGATTTTCGTACACAGCCAATAGATTTAAAAAGTAATTCTCGTGGACAGGTTATGCAAGAATTCTGATCTCACCTATTCTTCTAAACTACAAACACCATTCCAATCACAGCAAAAATTAACAGAAGACTAACTAATATATAATGCAATGAATATCACATGGGAAATTAATGTATGTGTGTGTTTCTATTAGTTATGTTACTTGTGATACATCCAGAGTTCGCCTTAAATACTATAATGTCTATTCAATTAATATATTTTACTTGAAAATATATTTCTGAGTATCTCTTTCAATAGTTGCAGACCTATTTTAATTATTCTTTAGTCGTTATTACACAAATTTCAAATGTTTAAGTAAAAATTTTATTAGGAGTTTATAGTCAAAGCTTTTGAATACTTAGAATTCTAGATATGATTTTAAATACATGTGTAAGTTGCATACACATCATTAGCAAACAGTTACTCTAATTTGTACTTTCGATTCCTTCGGACTTCAGTAAATAAAGTTCAGCGTTTTTGTTTCCTTTTGTACATTTTCAATTGTGAAGTCGAATCTGAACTTTTCACTAATTTACTTTTTTGTTGTTGATGATCATAAACTGTACATTTAACACGCTTCTCTCCTCTGCAGGTAAAACTAATTAATTTTTTTTCCTAAAGTAGCGAAGAGTTTTTGAATGGTATAACGTACTGCTTTTTAAAAGGATATTTAATAAATAGGGCTGTGTTCATGTATTGTAAGGAAGGAAACCCAGAAAACCTCCAGTACTCACAGCAATGCGTAATAAAAACAGAAATACACCCAGTTCCTGAATTTAATAGAAATCGGAATCGAACGTAGGATTCCGAAAAATGTAAGTGTACTGTTGGCTCGAGAATGAGGCGAATTTTATGAGTAATAATGTCAATCACGTTTCGAAATACATATGTTAATCAATAAAACAACTTTTTGGGTGTTAAGTAAATGTCTGTAAAGCAAACCTTTACTAAATATTTTTTTTGCAAAGTAAAGTGCGAGGAATTCGTCTAAATAAGCTGCTTATTGTATGCATTCTTTCGTAAAAAATTACCTTTCAAAAATTACAATAAAATAACATTTAATCAAGACTAATTTCAGAAAGTTATTAAACGTCAAAAAACTCTGTAAAGTAGTGAGTGAAAATTTGATATCGATATGAGCTGTCCTTTCGCTTAGAATAAAATTGAAATAGTCCATCATGCTTTTTTTTTGTAAATAAACTGAAATCAAGTAAAATATATAAGAACATTTGAATGAAGGAGTTGAAATTATTCTCTTTCAAAGGAGGGGTAAAACATGTGTGCAATGATACCCTATATAAACCTTTTAAAGAGGCTATTTGTTTCAAAAAGAGAGTAAATAAATGAGTACATTTTTGCAAGTTATTCAAACGTAAATTTTTGTCAGTAAAGTAAATAACATAAGTAAATAGAAATAGGCATGGCGCCTATAATAGCTTTTTTAACTTAAATGAAACTAATTATAGTTTCTTAAGTTAGGACCTTAAATCAGTTTTATGGTCTACTTTAGAAAAAAAAATTCGATATGTAAAAATTTAATAAAATCATTTTGGGTAACCAAAAAATGTTTTTTCAACTATTTTTTAAGATTTCTATAAATAAATTTTCTCTCATTTCTATAAATAAATTTTCTCTCATTTCTATAAATAAATAAGAATTCCTTGATAAATGTTTTTAAATTTATTACTAATATTACAAATTGAAGACATTTTTAAAAAGGTAGAAAAAAATTAAAAATAAACTTAAAGTAGTGACTTAGTATATAAGAACAAATATATATATTTGAAAGATTCTAATTTAACGATGTCAAAAAATTAGGAAATGAATTAGGTTTAAGAACTAAGTGGGACATCCTCTTGATTAAACTTTTGAAACTGTACGTTATTCTAAAACTTTTTTGTCGATGCAATTAACTTTCTTCTGATTACCTAAATTTAGCAAAACTTGTCAGTAATCCTTTTTTAGTTTCCTTTGCACTTCCTCTAAAATACACAGTTAGGTTCTTATGATTCAATTCTTATAATTTAGTTCAAAATTCTCAATTTCTTTACACATACATCTGACCTCAATGAAACAAATATTAAATATTCTAAAATTCCTTATGTTTTATTTGTCATTGTTTCCTAATATTTTGTTTAGAAAAAAATAGAATTTAAAATATTAAATATTCTAAAATTCCTTTAATAGTAATATATAATTAAAGAAATAGCATTCATTAATTTTGTTACTATCTGATTAATTAACTCAATACTAATGAATAAATGACAATGTTTTCTTGAATTAAATAAGATATAGAATCTTAAACATTCTCTAAGAACTTCGTTAGGGTAGACAATAACTCTGAAAAAATTGCCTTAAATTAATTTGGTTGCTAGTCTGTTAACTAACTTAATTTTAATAGATAAGCTACAATGTGTGCTGAAGAAAAATTACTGAAAATAAAACCAATCTTTTGATTTGAAAAATATAAAAAAGAACGAAAAGAATTAGTTTCTCAATAAAAAATTGTTTAATATCTTTTAGATTCGATGAACATATATTTAAATTCGATAAACATATACATTACGAGTTTTAAGGAATAATTAACAAAACTAAAAACTATTTTATTATATTTTTAAGTACAGTAAACTGTAAAATTTACAAAAAATTACACACATTTCCATGCACAGACATTTTAATGGTAACTCCTTATTTAAAACTAAGTAAATTTTATTCAGTTGAAAAAGAAATAGGATGTAATGTATTCAAAAATAAAGATGTCCCTTAATAAATATTTTCCTAAATACATGTGTCCTATAAAATGCTTGAATTATTGAAAACGAGCTATATATTCGATATCATAATCTTCACTAGAATGTCTTAGTTGATGAACTGTTGAATGAGTCAATGTAGAAAGCGCTTTATAAATGAATCCCTGCATAAACTGGTAAGAGTACCCTTCCCCCATCCACGCTCCGCCCCTCTTCATCAGTTCGTCATCTAACTGGCTCACGGCTCAACGCAAGATGGCGATCTCTGTTACTTTGGTTGATGATTTTAATTGTTTACTTAGCGCATTTGGTAAATTATTAGCGAAGAACGCGGGGGTCTTCAGCATCAATGGTTTGTGATCTGGGCGATGATTTAGGCTTAAGTACCAAGTAGGACATCTGTTTATTAAACTTTTGAAACTGTACATTATTATAGAACTTTTTTGTCTTTGCAATTAAATTTCTTCAGAATTTATGTTAATATATAACACAAAAGATATATAAAAATATTTAAAACGTTAGTATAATTTATATTTTTGATATTATAATTCATATTAATCATTCGAAAAACTTGTTCTAGAAATTGTGTTTCGTTTAATAAAACTGGATATTTTACACATCATTTTTATAAAATATGTTGATTTATTGACTAGTTTTCTTATTTATAGTCTTAAATCATCCAAATAATTACGCAACAAATAAGTATCATTAAATTCAAATTTTTCCGTAGTATTTATACTCAAATTTAGCAAAAATTGTCAGTAATCTTTTTGTAGTTTCCTTTAGACTTTCTCTAAAATAAACAGTTAGGCTCAAATGATTCAATTCTTATAATTCCGTTCAAATTTCTCAATTTCTTTACACATACATCTGACCTAAATGAAACAGATATTATTCATAATTAATAATATCACACAAAGAATATCTTATTAACATATTATTGTATCAAACTGATGAAAATACCTATAGTTCCATGCATAATTTTAACAATAATTGTAATACATAATTTATAACATATAATTAAGTTTTTAAATTTGAATTTCAGTTGCAAATATAGTTTTTAACCATAAGTTATAGATAGTTTTAAACCTTGTCACAGTTCTTTTTAGTGTAATTTAAAATTCTAGTAATTATTTTTTCAACTCAGAACTATGTTTGTCCTTCTTAGAATGTCTCGTAGAACTAAAGGCGTGTGTTCTATAATATTTAATTGGTTTTATGCAAAAAATCTGCTCCTTGCAAAAATTAAAGAGCCAAACTAGAAATAAAACAATTTCATAAAAGAGTTCTTTCAAAAAACTAAATAAGTCCATTAATATAATTTTTAATAAATATTTAAAGAAACTAATATTTTATAATTAAAAATACAAGTAAACAGTTTCTATAAAAGGTTTGGGCATCATTTTACAATAAATTTTGTTGTATTTAATTTTACTACACAAGTAATTTAAATGATTTAAATATTATTAAAATAACTATTCCTACCAATGAAAATGATAAAGCATTTAAATAAAACATTTTTCTTTTCTCCTTTATAATTCAATAAGAACTTACCTTCATCAAATAGTAAATAACAATTTAGTTTTTGTTTTTTAATAAAATTATTACATCAATCTTCTTGTTCCACTTATTTCATTAATTTATTAATTTTCATAGAAATATTTTACTTTCTTTTATACACACACACACAAATATATATATATATATATATATATATATATATATATATATATATATATATATATATTACTTTACTTTTGGAGATTTTACTTTAGTACTATATTAACTAGAATTTTTTATATTCTTTGATGAGAACCTGCGTTGTGTTGAATTTTTATGATAAATCATTGACTTAATCAATAATAACAGCAAATATTTATTTCCTACACACAAAAAAATTCAAATTATGAAATATCTAAAGACATCATTACAAAATTTAATAGTTTATAGATTTAAATTAGAATGTAGCAGATTTTTTTTAATAAAAAAAGGTATGTTCATTATTTAAAAAAAAAAAAAAAAAAAAAAAAAAAAAAAAAACCCTGTTATTATAGGGGAAAAAAAATATTTCACATTTAATTTACTCGAAATGAACTATTGAATTTTGTTTTCTTCTTTTTTCATCATTTAATTACTGTTAAAATATAACAGTAACAGCATAAATAAATTTATTTATGATTGAATCGTCATATGAATTGGTTTTTTGTTTATTTCCGAATGCCTGGGATTTTAAATTAATTGTCCCGAGTTATGGAAATTAATTTTATTAAAATAACTTTCTTTTGTGAAATTTTCATTTAGAATATTAATTCGATGATATTTTTTGGGGGCATAAAAATATTTTACAGACATCGCACAGGGGACATACACCATTTAATAATGGCTTAAGTATTTGAACAATCATCTCACCACATTTTCCGGAGCAACTTTTCATAGTGGTTGGCTGTTTTCATGTATTTCCCTCTCGCTTTCCTCGACAGACGTGCATGCAGGAACCCGTTTTGAGCAACCAGTAGCCATCAATCATGAAGAGCGTGTTCCTCTATAGTACTGAATGAAGTCTTACTGCTTAGAATAGAGCTTTGAATAGAAAAGAGTAGAATAAAAAAGAACTTTTATAGAAGTGTAGACTCATGCCTAGTGTCTGAAAACTGTTTTATAAGGTTAGACCTTGAAAATACTCTCAAGCTTATATAACAGTAATAGTTAGAGTATGTTAATAACAATAAGCAAGTGCTAACATTTTTTGTAATCATAAAAAGATCATCATGATTTTCAGATCACATTGAAAAAAAAAAAAAAAAAAAAAAAAAAAAAAAGAAAAACTAAGTAAAAATCAGTTTTAAGGTAAACTGCTAATATACGAGAGAATTAATACATATTACAAACTGAGTATGTATTAATTCTCTCGTATATAAGCAGAAGGAATAAAAAGTATAAAGAGATTAATCATGAACAACACTAAGTAAAGCAAATAATATTTCAACAATAAACAATAAATGTCGATATTAGTTGCCTAAAGAAGTTTGCAGATAAAGTTTTAAAGTATTTCATGTTTAGCATATACAGAGTTATTTTCGTAAACTAATGCATTATGAAATTTATACATTATAACAATATGTTGCTAATAAGCTTATAATTAGTTTGTTTTAATAGTTAGTGATTAGTTATAATAGTATGGCTACTGTATACATACAGATAATATTTGCTTGAATGAGAAGTTTCTGGAAAAAGATTTAATGCACTTTCAACGGGAACTAAACAAAAAAAAATTTCTTTTTTCTCTGGGCAAGCAATATAATGTCTCTTGGCTTTGTTGAATCATGGAGATTAGTTGAAACTGAAGGAGAAAGATCTTTGATCCTATCGTAGAATATCCGCACTTTTTTTTGGTATCTTCATGATTTTGAAATTGAACCATCTACATTTTTAATGTTTAAAATGATAATCGCTTAAAATCCAAGTTTTTGCAGAGGTAGACAAAAAGGCAAGAACTTTTGAAATTAATAATATAATTTTTAATAAGAACTTTTAAATTAATTAACATCAAAGATTGAAAAAAATTTAAAACTGGATGCTTTGATATTTTTTTGAATTTTATTATAAAAATATTGATTTTTAACTGTTTGAATGCAGAAAAATATTGGATGTATTACATTTCTTCCAATTATTTAAAATCATCTCAGATTGTAACTAGCTCATTGTGCTGTGAATTAAAGCAAAAAAGCAGATACTTTAACTGAATCATGTAATAAAAGATTAAATTTTAAAATCCAGAATTCTTTTTCCTAAACATACATTCTCAGTACGTTCTGTACCAAACTGTTTTGAATCAATGCTTTTGACTAGGAGAAATATAATTCCTTTTAAATATATTTCAATAATATTTTTTGAATGCAAGTCATTTTAGAATGGCTTATCTTAATAATTTTGCAAAATACAGTAGAGTTACAAACTCGGGTTGATTAATTTAAGAATAATTCAAACCATAGAGTAATTTAATCACTTAATAGTTATACATGGTATTGAAAAATTTCTTTAAAGGGAAGCTTTTATTCATAAATAATTGTTATTAAATCAAGTGAATATAATTGAAATTATATAGGCATAAATTTCTTGATTGGTTAAAGCATCTTTCTTACAATGAACTGTACAATAAGCTTCTAGGCTTTCATTAACTACTGACGAAAGAAAGTATATTTATGGAACTATGATACAATTTATTTGAAGACATTTTTGCTGATTTACGATTTTTTTTTTTTTTTTTTTTTTTTTTTTGCTTATTAGGATGGATTTTCATGACATTCTAAATGATTCTCCCATCGAGTATTTAATCTCAATAGAGTGCAGTTGAAACAACTATTTTTCTGATGAACATTGGGATTCAATTGAGAATAAATTATACTGCTTGAGCAAATGAAATATTTCTAATTTGTTTCGGACCGAAATGGTAGTGGAAATTTCTTTCTTACTAAACAAAAAATTGTGACAAAGCCTAATTTCGTTATTTGACCCATCAGTACAAAATAATGACTAAAGTACATTGTTTCTTGTAATGAAACACTCTTTCAAAATATATAGCGGTATCTGAAAGTAGACCAGTTGCAGAAAATCGGAAACAAACAAAAGCCCGCCCAAATAAGATGAATCGGAGTTTCGAAATTAAATATCAGTCGAAGGAATGACAGAAATTTTTGAAAAGTTTGCTTCACTTCTTTCCCGGAAACTATCTGCTCAGGAATCTGCCATCGTTAACCAGTCGATGAAATACAGAGTTTTGTCAGAAGAGGAAAGCTATCGATTTTTGACGATAAATACATATTGTAACCGGGTACAATCAATCAACTTTTCAAATTTCCTTCCACATGTGCATTATTAGAAAGAGCGAAATGCAATATCAGCTCCAACTCAAAAGCTTTCCCCCAGTCAGGTATTATTTTCTCCCTTCTTTTCCCTAACGATCCGTGTTGGAAGGGATTCCAATATGCAGTGGCGTTCTCGGCAGCGTTTTCTATTCTATCTGTAACACCCTTCGCCAATCCTAAAAAGAAAAGATTCGGATGGATTGCGAGAACGGAAAAGAATGCAAATATCGAATTATGTATTGGTATTTGCAGACTGGGCTAAGTTTCAGTTTAGTGTGGAAAATCGAAGGAGGGACTTTCTAGCTCGCCTGCATATTTTCGATTCGATCTTATTTCGTATCACTTTTTTTTTCCTTTAGGGATGCATTTTATTTCATCCCATCCAACCATTTATCTAAAGATGGTATTCCGTCACTTATTTTTGCGCTTTCTGATGACTTCATATATTTTATCTTTTCTTCGCGCCAAAAGCGTAATAATGCACGAATGAATAAGCGATGCGTCTGCGCTGGAGAAAAGATTGCGTAATAAATATAACATCAGAACAAATTTACTTGCCTGTTAGTAGCTAATCATTTCTCTTATACCATCCACAGATATCAAAATGAATGGATTTGAATACCGAAAAACCATTACATACATAGTTTCATGAAATAAAAATTCATAACAATGGGGATACCATATTTTTAATAGGCATAATTAGCAAAGAGATTAGTTACTGTTGTATAAAACTAACAAAATTTAATCTAAATGATGTTTCTTCTAACATGCCTAAGCATTTTATGACATATATCCTAAGTAAACTTTGTCTTTCCGAAAATATATTAGAATGACATTTTTATTTGTATTCAATTACAAAAAAAATAATTTCAACAATATAGTTTGAACTTCGTAACTGTAAATTTTGTTTTTCAATAAATGTAAGCCCAGAGTTCCTTACAAGCAAAAATTAAGTATTGAGATATTTCCTTTGTTTTTCTTTTTTGAGTAATCCCACAGAGTCTTATAATGAAAGGTTCTATAAATATATTATATATTAGTTTGGGGAAAAAGAAATCCATTATTTTTACGTGAACTTTATGTAACTTCTTTTGAATTCACTTTGTAAAACGGTTTAAAACAGCTTTCATGTAGATTTTTAGGTCTTGCGATTTACGACTGCTGACATGCGGTTAACTTCGATCATTTTTGATATTTTTTAAACATTTTCGACGATGCTGTATCCACACGCGAGGTGCATCTCTAACATCAAAAATACCCAAAAGGTATCGACGAAACAAAAATTGTACGTAACTGGTTGTTACAGTCTTATATAGGATGATAAACACCTGTCACAATTTTAGCCACCCGGCTATCTTTTTCACCGTTACAAGAGAAAAACGAAAATGTATAGAATTTTCTGTTTGTTGTCTTCCATTTTTAAAACCTTGTACTTGTAACTGAATTAATCAAGCAAAAAACCGCAAGAGGATATTTTAGTGTCAAATGTCACCTTTCCAACGAGCATAAATCTGAAATTGTTTGATTGATACTTCACGAGATATCGATCACTACAGACGTCTACCGAAAAAATAATGGATTACTTTTTCCCCAAACTAGTATTTTGAACTTATTACATATTCATCTATTGGGAAAAGTATTTGTGATTTTTTGCGATTTATGAAAAATCTTGAATAGTCTGTCGAATTATTCACTGTCAAAACTCCTCGGCAAATTATTCTTATGTTCACAAAGAAAATGTCATTACAAAATTCTACCTCATTTATTCATAACTATTAAACAAAAAGCATTCTATGGCTAGTAAACAGTCGAAAGAAGTTTCTTGAAATATTTTCGAATATAGTATAGACTTATGGGTACAAAATAATGTAAGGAATTATAAAAACAAAACATTAAATATCTGGATATCATTAATGATATACATTGATAACTTTTAAAAATACATTCTGACTCTACGTTCTGCGTTTCGCACAACGGTGATCAAATTTGATCGAGCGAATTGGTACCACTTCAAATTTGAATGCCAGAGATGGGAGTCAAATTCATGAGCTGTTAACTTGAAGGCACAAATATAAGGATTACCCAAGAATTGAATTGCGCGTCTAGAAGATTTGTAGAGCTTCTCAGTGAAAAATTCTTAAAATATTTTATAAGAAAGATTTTTGGCACACTTTCTTTTACTTAATAGTGTCACTAATGGTAAAAACTACTGAACACAAATATAAAAATAGTTAACTGGGATAATTGTTGTAATTAAATTGTTAATTAACTTATGCAAAGTGGGAATTTTCGCTTAGAATTCATATCTATTTTGCTTCCAATATTTGAAATTTAACACATCAAATATAGAAAACATCGTTTATCTCTATAAATAAATATCAATAAGGATCAGTTATTGAAGTAACAATAAATGAATCGTGATGATAAAACGTTTATTGTTCGGTGAAAATCAGAAGTTAGATTATTATAAGAAGTTTTTAACCATGCCTATCACAAAACAAGCTGCATCAATAATTCTTGTTAATTAGCATTACATACAATACTTCTTATGTAGCATTTACCTTTCTGTTGAATAACAGATAACATACTACTCTTTCATAAATATTCTTATTTTATTTCCATTATTTGTTCCTCCTCTGAATAATCCCGTTGAAAATGCAGTAAAAAAAATTTTTGCAAAAGGAATAATCGTCAAATAAATGCTTTATTCTATTAAAATATTGGAGGGATATAGAGGTTTCTAAATCCCGGTGGCATTTTAAAAAGGAGACGTTTTTTTTATTTATCTTTAGTCTTTCTTCAGAATTTTTCATTTGAATTCAAATTGTTAGAATAAATTTAAGTGCATTGGAGAAAATTTGGGAAGAGACTGTGCAAAGACATCTAAATAAATAAAAATCTGAAGAAATAAAAAGGGCTTTTAATGGAAGGCTGACTCTCGTACCAAAAGGGGAAGAAAACTGCTCTGCATCAATTATATTTCTAGCAGATGCAGGTGGCTTCCCTGGGAGGAGACTTTCCATTAGACAAAAACAGAATATTCAGTGTAGCTGCTCGAAATACTTTCTGGCTATGACACTATCTTTCGAATCCAGTCAAATAAGAGGAAACCAAATGGCTGCATGCTTTTTCCTTTGCTTTTCCGAATTCGTTCGCCTGATTATTTTTTTTTTTACTTCCTTTTTTTGCAGCAAGAAGGAATGGAGGCTAAATTCATTTGGAGTTCTGCTTCTGACTGCTTAGAAAAGATGCATTTTGTTTCCAGGTAGATGCTTTATTTAACAATGAATGTATTTTGAAAGAAAAAAAAATTTCGATTTGTGTTTTATCATAAGTATTTGTTGCCACTTTATTACTTTAACTCTGCAGTAATATACTATACTTTCTAAAAAGGCTGACAATAAACTTGACCATTTAAGAAAATTACATCTTGTTGGTTAAAAGGAATATGTGAACAATTTTAATAAAAGCATTCTCAGAAAAAGTTTAAAATCTTATACACATACACGTATTTTCAGCAGATCAGTTTCCTAAATTCGATAATTATTGAAAAATGTCTCTTTTTAATTAAAAAGAATGATGTATACATATACTTTGAACAGATTGTCCTTCTGAGTAACAAACTTTAAGAAGACCAAACAAAATTTGAAAATAAGTAATTAAATAAAATTTATTTTATTATAAAAATAGTTTTATTAAAATATTAAATTATAAAGTATTTGGAAATTAAAATAATATTTAAGAAAAACACAAGCAAACGTATACATTTTCTATAAACTCTGGTACCTTTTACGTATCTTTCTCTAGTACTTCAAATTTAAACTATTCTGGTGTCCAAAAGTTCAAAATGATTGATGATTATGAAAATATTTTAAGAAAACCTAGGTCAGAAATGCAGAAAACGCACATAGTATGCGAGTATCATATGATTATAATAGAAGAAAACAATGAAAGAGAGAGAGAGAGAGCAGTCTTTTTTATTTAATCATGCATACAATATTTATCACTCTTAGTTCTAGGATTTCACATGTGTATGTATGCCTGGTATTGCATATTTTACCAGCGTTTTTCACCCAAAGTCCACAGGAAAACATTATTTAAAGCTGCTTATCTTTGTTTGCAACAACAATGTCTGTGTACTAAGTTTTTCGAATGTATCTTTATAAGTTTTCGTGGCAGAGTGGTTCGAGTGTTGTAAATGCTGAACATCAGTGTTAAAACGGATAAATCCACATAGGTGAAGAAGGCTATATATCAAAAATATTTTTTGAAATAAAACGAACACCTGTAATTTTCTTTAAGATTATACTTAACAGACTCATTAATTTAGCTATTGATTCATTTTCCAGTACGTTAATTTTGTGATTTTAAGCAAAATTCAAAACACACAGATTTTTTCTTATATTAAAATAAGTAAATCGTTTGGCAGTATAATGAAGTATCTGCTCTGGCAATTATGCATGCAGTTCAATGTTTTACTCTAAAATTCTGGACCTAATGTTATGGAGTAATTTCAATTTTGGAACACATTTTCTCTCTACTGGAAAACTGATTGCCACAAGTCTTTCTGTCCTGTTTCCAAAGTTTCAACTTTTACTGGTGGCATCAGTCCTTTAACTTATTCTAAAAGGGGATTCGTCACGTTCAAATTAACCATTTTCTTTTCCATTCTGTGATTTACACAACTCCAAAATATTTAACATAAATCTGAGATATATCAATCAACAGCTTTAACTAAAAATCGAAATGTTGGATAGGATCATACCAATATGAAGTATGAGAATTGTTGGTATTCTACTATTCACTCATATGGGAAAAAGCTTGGGAATCTATTTAGACAATAAATTCAATAGTTGGAAACATTATAATTTTTCTGTAGTCCAGTTAATCTTTTTCTGTTTTAACAAAAAATTAATTTGCCTTACTTGTTTTCCTGTACATGCGATATTTAAATGAAATTTCTCTTTTTTTCAGCTGGAATAATTATTCCATGTAATCCACACAACATAGTGTAAACATCAATATTTTCTTCAGGATAACGGCTGATGACAATCACGTGAGATTTAATTGTTTTCTAAATCCCGAAAAGTTTTGCGTCAATTTAAAATTTAAAACTTTCAACAAGCTTAAATATCAGCTTTCTCTGCTCATGTAACCAACCATCTAATGAATCTGGTTAATCCTTAAAGACTTCATATGTTATGTATATTTTGGGAATTATTTGTATTTTTTGTGTGATTATTCATGCATATTTAAGCAATCATCACTAATAATAAAGCCTCTGAAAAACCATCTTTTTCCTTTCCAAATGACTACTTTATGTAATTTTGATGGCAATTTTACTTTTTTTGAATGTTATGTAAGCAGATTGCACTATTCCAGGAATTTTTTCTCATAGGTTAATAGGAATATTTTTTTTAAATATTATAATATACTGCTAAATTGACCTAGAACAGAGAACAGCTGTATTAGGAATTTAGATAGAACATAAATGCAGTAATATTTTCTCGAATTGTTCTACATCAGCTGGAGTCATAAGCGTTGTATTTCATTTTTCATCTTATGTTTATGAAATTTGTTATTAACCAGAGTTTAAATTTAAATATTGTGAATATAATCTCTTTAACTAAATTTACCAACAAACCATCAGTTTTACATAGTCTTCACAGAAAACTGTTTTTATTACTATGTTTCTTTTGTTTATTTTTTCATAATACCAATACAATTAAATTATTTTAATTTAAAGTGCATTTAATAAGTTGGCTATAACTAGATGAAAATGTCATATTTAGTATAATCAGACATTAAAGAATTCTCTTGAGCAATGTTTACAATTTACTGATAGACAGCTGGCCATTTATCTTTTTAATGTTGATTTTTTTTTCAATTTTATATTTAAAATTATCAAATAGAGCAACAGAAACTCCCTACTTTATTTAATAACCTTGCAAAGTTTTCATTAGATGTAATATATAAAAATTAGCTTGTTTCTTAAATCATCAATTTATGGTTTACTCGAATTAATAACACAGCTTACGCGTATTTACATTTTTGTTTTCCACCCATATTAAATGAATTTTAGAATTATAATGTGAGTGACTGTCATTTTAAGTAAGGAAAAATTACACCAAGATATACCTGCAAAGTATAGAATCTTCAGAGATTGGATCTCTATAACCTGTTATCCGGTAACCCCGGGGTAATCAGAAATATTAGGAATACATTGATGGTCTATCGTCAGAGAAGTTTACATCTCTCTTTTCATTTTCATAACATGTCTTATAACTATTATCTGCTCCCCTGTAGTTTTACATTCAATGTGTTCAAGATAGCAACCGCCTTTCTGTTTCAAAGGTAAGAAAAAATCATCACCAATTGTTACCGTAATTCTGGTGCTTAATTATATGAATTCGTATATAGACCAACAAAGTAAAAAGTGGACGAAAGAAATTGTTAGTTTAAAATTAAAAATTATCTAGTTTTTTACTTCCATAAAAATATGCAAAATGTGAAGATTATTCGTAAATTAGAAGAACACTAATTACTATTATTTCCATTTACTATTACTACTGAATGAAAGTATTTACAAATGTTAAAATTTTGTGCTTTTATTGTTTTGTTTATGCAGGTTCTTATACGACTTCATGAGTAAAATAAGATATTCAACATTTGTGATTATAGCAGATAATATTAAACTAAATCAAGATTAAATAAGATGATTCAAACTTCCTACGAGTTTTGAAAATTTTAATTTGAAGGAAATACATGTGAGAAATATAATATACTTATATAATGAATTTGAATAATAAAACTGCAAAAAAAGGTGAAAAGTAGGCATAAATAATAAATAAATTTAGATAAAAATAGATATAAATGAGAAATAAATAACGAAAGACGATTGCTTTCCATCGACTTAAAAATACATTTTCGGTACAAATTTTGACATTCGTAAATGAAGCAATGAAATTTGTACATATTTTAAACCTTTTTGTCAATATTTCAAGCATGCACTTCTTAAGGGAAGATGCGTGTCAGTGTCGCACTTTAATCATGCTTAAGATTGAACGGAAGATTGAGAATCTTTCCTTCATAAATTAAAGATCTGTAAATTGACTTGTACTCACTTCATTTCTAGGATCTTTGAAAAATGGACATTGAAAGCAGCATTAGTGATTGTAAGAAAAGTGTAAAGTATACCAGAAGATTTTTCATAATTTAAAAAAGGTGATAGTTTATCTTTCTTTACAACATTGACTGTTATAATTTATGTATATTGTGATACATTTGTATTGTGTATGATTACATTACATTGTGTATGATTTAACATGCTTTTAAAAGTATTATAATGCTATATTAGAAATAATGAAAGCACTTTTACTCGTATGGATTTCTTTAGCAAAACCAACGCTCTTCATTCCAAAACAAATTAATTACCAATATTGAGGAAATTCCTAGCAACCTCCATGTAAGGTTAAATCAACGATTAGCAGGATGTGTGTGTAAGTCACAGAAACAGAACATTATGTTATTTCTACTGCATTTTGTGCAATGTTCATACAATTTACACAAATGCGATTAGGATATTCGAGTTAAATGTAATCCAGTTCAGACTGTGTGGAAACTACAGAAAGAAATTCTCTCGTTCTGTTTATTTTCCTGTTTCAGGAATCATGTGTAAGGATTCTGAAAAATCCTCATTTCATTAAATTTTCCTAAAACGGAGAAACGAGCTCTGTAAAATCTAGAGTTTGTATTTGCTTACACGTCCCCTTTCAGTTTACATTCCTTTTGTTTATATGCCTTTACATATCCTTATGTTATAAATTATCATTTAAAATGAAACACATTGTTTAAAAATCAATTTTCTTTGTTAAGCATTTATACCGACTTATTGGAAAAAATTAAGATATTATTCCATGCAAATTCACCCCGCTATGGTTTTGCAAGAATTTCGTTTCAATACTATTTCATGTGTGTTATATTTAAAAACAGAGTTGATTTTTTTTTTCAAGTTTAATTTTTGTTGTACTTAACTATGCAATACTTTGTGACCCAAATACTCTTATTTAGATATTATTACATGAATTTCTATCAATAAAACAAAATTATTGCTATATCAATAACTGAATTTTTTCATTTTTTGATCTATTTAGATGGTTCTCATAAACTTTGCATTTGTTAGGCACTGAACAATCATTGATCAGCAGACTTTTCAGGTCATCAGTCAGAGATTTGTAAGCAGCATTGAATATTGTCTGATTGAGCATATGAAGAATAAATATACTTGGAAGAGATATTTGACACACGCCGCGGACTACTTGCTTGTAATTCATATTCTCCGGGTCTCAATCTTTTTAAAAACACTTATTGAAGCACGATAGAAAAAAAATTCATTATTGAGCTATGAATACAGTCTTTTGAAAATGAATGCCCATTAGGAGAATAAATCAGATAATAAAATAAATGCTATCACAAGGTTAACCAAAATTGCTTTACTAGAAAGATCAAGCACTTTCAGAAAAATTTTAATTTTGTAATTAAAAGAAATTCATAGTAATCAAAAATTGAGTCTCACGTTTCTTTCATTTGCTATCCCAGTAAAATGGTGGCTTTCATAGTATAACAGAGGGTATTAACACACTCTTAGAATCATTTCGATAAAGAATTAAAAAAAAGGTAAATGTTTTAGAATAAAAATTTTCGGCAACAGCTCATTATTTGAAATGAGAAATATCATCTGATACTTTTAAATTTATTTTTCAGTCACAATGTTGCATGTAAACAAGCTGTGAATTGTAGGATATGTTTTTACACTTTCCGAAGGGAAATCTTATTCTAGAATTAAAAAAATGTTGTGAAATGCATGGTATCAAAATTTCTAAGTGCAAAATAAGCAACATTATTAATCAGACAAGTAAACACTGTCAGTCATTATTTCTACATAGAAAGAAGACTCCAAATGAATATCCGAAAAGGGTACGTACTGTTTCAAATGTTTCTAAAGTGAAATTGCTTAGTATAAGAGAAAATCCTCTAACTCAGAAATCAATTGCTAAGTCTGTAGGATACATCTGTAGCAACTATAAGTAAAATAATAAACCATGGTTTAAAACTAAAAAATAGCTAAAAACAAAATGTTCATCAGCTTTTGCCGAGACATGTGGCTCAACGCAAAACATTTTGTAGAACCCTGTATGAAAAACATTGAGCAGGAGATAAATGGTGATACATTGTGACCCTTGATGAAGCATTGGTTTACCTAAATGACAGTAACAAGAAGAAGTCAATTTACTACAGAAAACGAGGAAAAAAATGTACAAACCTGGTTCGGTCAATATAAAGAAAGTTTCAGTAAGATTGTAGCAGGTTTTTCCTACAGTGGGATATTAAAAATAAGAAGAGTGGAAAAAAAATGGTAAAATCAACTTATCATACTATCAGGATAAAGTTTTATGTCGAGTATTTACAAAAGAAGTACCCGTTATTTATCCCAATGGCTTTCAAAGAGAGAAACTTCATCAAGACAAAGCTACAAGTCATACTTCGAAAACTACCACTGCATTCCTTGAAAAAAAAAAAAAAGACTTATACAGTTATTGCATTTATGCTTTTTCAACATATTCCTGTAAAGTTCCCTGACATTTCACTTATGCTCTGTTAAAAAGACCTCTTTCTAAATGCAAACCCACCACGATAGATGGATTCTGGAAAGTAGTGGAAGAGAAATGGAAGGCAATACCCCTGGAAATTTTACGAAAAGCTCTTTATCATGCAAATCACGATGTAGACTTATAATCCAGAAAAAAGGCTATTAAATTGAACATTTTAAAAAAATAGTTTTTACATTTTAAACATTAATTAAACGCCCCGAAATTGTTCTAAAAATGTGTTAATACCCTCTGTAGATTCTAGCTGTTGTGAATGAAAATAAAAAAAAGCAAATTTTTATTATACACACAAATGGAAAAATTTTTTTTATGATAAATAAATTATTTTTGAATATTAGGTTTGTGTATATGTAAATAAATGCATATTTGAAGAAAATTCAGAGAACAGATTACTTTTTTTTGTTACCTATTGCTACTCGTTCGCTTTAAATTTCTAAATTCTTTATTATTTTGAAATATTTCTTTATTATATGTCTATTTGTTTCATATTTTTTACAAGCTTGTTAGTTTGTGACATTTTTAAGAATTTGGGAATGTTTTTAGCAAAAAAGTATTCAATTATACTTTTCACTACAGTAAAACCTCGAATTAAAAATTAAAGCAAATGAGATTCAAGTGCAAGTTCTGTATATTTAGCTACTAGACTCCAGAAAGAATCATTTTATCCATCTCAAAATTGAAAGAATAGCAGTATTGAATCCTCTCCTACTAGCAGATAGAATTAGTTTATTGAAACAAAGCTTGTTATCACTCATATTTCAGTCACCAAGATATTCGTTTTGTAATTTTCGGTAAAATATCAGGAAAAAATGTTGCGAAAAATAATAATATAAAGAGTAAATTCATTTCCTCATCATTACAAAGCATTGATTTGGAGAAGCTTAACTTCATTTCAAAAATCTTATACAAGCCTGACAGCTTGTAGTTAAAACTTTTGAAAGAAAAACTGGAAGGGTGGTCAAAGTAAAAAATCTTAAATGATTTTTTTTTTTTTTTTTTTTTTTTTAGTTGGATTTAAATTTATTTTCCTGTTGGATACGCCAAACCTAATCCTCTTGGAAGCTTCAAAATTAATTTGTATCATTTATAGAAAAAGACCAATAAATTCTCAACTAAAAGAAAGTTTTGTGAGCCTGTATTTATACAATAAGTGTATTTGATTCTGGGGAAGCTTTGAGGAGAGTTATAACGCAACCCACATACTGAATGTTGAAATATTGGTCTTCTTTTTCCCTATTCCTACGTCAGCAAAAGTAAGCAAATCATAAAGAAGAGACTCATTCGAATATCTCATGTAATTTGAAAGTAAATATTTTATTTGCACTTATGTACATTCCTATATATAAAAAAGTAAATTTTATGTATAGGATATAATTATGATAAATTTTATGTATAAATTTTATGTATAGTTGATAGATTATGCAATTTGCAAATAAAGTAATTAGTTTGACAAATATTACAGGAGCTTATAAAAGAATGAAATCATTCTTATTTGTTAAAAAATGTTTCTTTATTCATTATAAAAATGCTCTAGTCTATTTTTGCAGAAAATTTCTTACGGACGCAATAACGGGCAGCAGAGATGAATAAATTCCATAGGGCATATCAGTTTATAGAAACAAGAAAAGCAATTTTCTCATTGCAAATAAAATTGAGCTCGTTTTTCATCCTTCTCTTTATTTAAAACATTTTGAAAAGACAATTTTTTAATGCCGGCAATATCTTTTTTTGCATTATTTCAGCACAGTTAATATAATCACTTGCAAATGTATACAAATGTTACCGAGGTTTCTAAAGTTTTTAGAAAATTCGAGAGCTAAATGGTATTTAAAAGTAATTGTTAATTATTATTATTATTGTTTGAAACCGCAATATAAACTTCTGTACTCAATGATATCGTATTTTGAAAGTGCAAAAATTCGCTATAATTTATAGGAACTATTCTTCCCACACATGCATGCATTGAATATTAATATTTTTATTATTCGTAGGAGGAAATGACATTTGTTTCTGCTAAGATTAATAACTGCAAATAAAATGTAAAATATAGATAGTGTTACAATGATAACATTTTTAAAATAAAGCTGTAACATACCATACTCATTTTTTTTATAAGAAACTTTCTACGATGTTCATAAGTATTTTTGGCAAAGTTGAATTTATTCTATTTGTTTTTTAATTTAATTTCTATGGCAAATAAAATTAATAAGGATCCAAGATTTTATAAACAGAGATTACAAACAATAGAACTATGAGCAAGATGACTGAAATCACACACATTGCCTAAGAAGCGATCATGCTTCACGGAGCACTACGAAGAGCCCTACATCTGGGATCTCTTTTCTATTCTTCTCTAGAATTTTAAGACTGATTGAAATGTTGTGCTGGTAAGTGGCAAAAGAATTATGTCCTATCGGCAACAGCATTGCGTCTTGAATTTTCATTGAGGGCCGGGCCAAATTCTACAATTACCAGGCATTTATTGAAGACTTATTCAATAAATAAGATAAATTATAATGTATGTTTAAAAATATACTAAACTTTATTCCATTCTGTACTATAAAAATTTTGATCAAGGATAAAATAATAAATCAAATATTTTTTAAAAGTTTATTCAATGGTTTACATGTACAATGTACTCAAGCTACTTCAGTGTCATAACCGCGAAACAATTTTAGCAAATGTTAATTTTTTCATCAAAACAAAATTCTTTTTAGAAAATCTGTAAGTAATTTAGTAGTATGGATAATTGTCAATTTTGTTTTATAAGAATAACATTTTCTTGTCAAAAATAGTCACTACATAATATTCACTTTAAAATAAATTAAAATTCACAAAATACACACACACACACACACACATATTCACACATATATATACAGTACAAATATTTTTTCAAATTTTCTTTATATTATTGTTTTAATACAAAAATAAAGAAAAAAATTTCCCTTCCAAATTGAAGCAATCGTTTAATATGATTAATATTTTAATTTTATTTCTGCATATTCCTTTTTGTTTATGGCTGATGGAATAGATAGATTCAGGAATTTGAATGCTTACTGACAGAGTATATTTTTGTATGAAATTGACATCGTTAAACAATCATAAAAAATACGCGTTTATAATTATCATTACAAAATATTTCACCTTCGATAATTTTTTTTCACTTTACATTCTATTTATAGAACAAACTAGCAATTATCTCTCATTGCACTTTATGATACTCTCCTTGAATTTGATTAAAATGTTTGATTTATTTTAATACTAACTTGAAAAATATTCAAAATTCTAAATTTTGAAATTAGGAAAATTTGGTGATTTTGTTGACTAAATTTATAATATTATTAGGTTGATTCTCCAATCTATTGAGTATTCTTCCGCCACATGGGCGTCGCTACTTTTTATAAGATTCGATTATGAAAATAAAGATATCTATTGCAAATAAAATGAAAACAAATGTTTTGTTTACAATACATATTTATATAACGTGCAATAAGGACCACTTCTTTTGCTACTTAAAAAAAAAACGGATAAAAATACATCTTTATGTCTTTTGTTAGGTAGAAAAAGCAGTGTAAACACTACAATTTTAAAATGAAAACGGGTAAAAAATTTTGAAAGATAGAAAGCTAAAAAAGGATAGCATATATTTATTATTAATCTGGTAAAATTGATAAATCAAATTGTTTTTAGTTCTGATATTTTCAAAAAAGAAATTATAATAAAATTTGTGTGAAAATAAAAAAAAAAATAATCCTACAAATTAGGTAAAGAATGTGAAAATAAATATGCGTAAAATATTGTTTGCAAAGTGCGAAAAATTATAATTTAATCTTCACAGCATTATACTAAAAGTATTGATTAAGTAATATTGTTTTTATTGAAAAAGATTTAATTGAATGCATGTCATGAAAAAATTAATTCAATGAAATTGGTAATTGTAATTATCACTAAAAAAAATACTTTGAAAATAATTACAGAAACTTAATTTTGTTAACCTTAAATACATACACATGTATACCATCTTTGCACAGTTAAGTAAAAAATATATTATTAAGCAGTTTTAATTTTTTTTTTTAACAAATTCTTATGAATACATAAGTGCTTGAGAAATTATAATGATTTCATAATTAAAATTCATAATTCATAAAATTTATTCTGATTTGTATCTTTCTTTTCGCAGTGTAGAAAGAATTTGGAGATAACACGGACTGTGCTCGGTTTTTATAAAGTAAATAAACCCAAATTCTTCTGAAAGATTTAGAGGAAATCTTTTCTTCCTTTATATATTTGACTGGAATTCAAAGGAATTATGGAAATATTCAGAATGTCTTAGTATATTAGGACGGATGTTCAAGTAGTTCCACGATTGCAGCGACGGTTTGAACTAACTCTGCATCTTCCCTCGATTTCCCGCTCCAGTTTTTTCTGGACGAGTGAGCAGACGTTAGCGGTATGGAGAATTTGATTGGCTGCAGTCACTAACTCCTCCCCCGTCTTTATCCTTTCGCTCTGATAAGCCGTGATTCGTATATTTTCCACTCTTTCTTTTATCTTATTCTTTTATTTTCTTTACTGAATAATTTTTTAAACACACACACACACGCATATATATATATATATATATATATATATATATATATATATATATATATATATATATATATATTTCATTCATTCATTCGGACTTCGCTCTTTTTTATGCCGTTTTCACGAAGCAATTTTCGCTCCACAGAAACAGAAAATGGCATTTTTTTTCTCTTTCTTTTTTCTCAAACACCTCGCTTAAAAATTTCCCCTCGACCGAGTAGTAGGAAAATTGTGTCCCTTTTTATCAATGTTGCTAAAGCAAGTTACTCTTCTATGTGATAAAAGAAGATGCAGACGGATGGTTTTTTAAAATAGATTTTTTAAAAGAATATTTTTTATGTGAATTTTCTCAAAATCTTTTCTACTAGATTCATTTGCTTTCTTGTTTCAAAATTGAAAATACTGTAATGAAAAGGGTCGAGAAAAACAAGACTTTTAAAAATTGTTGAAAAGAATCTTGGTCCTAACGGAGAGGGTAAATCGAGTTTGGGATGAATCGGTATTCCGAGCCTTGGCTTTCTTCAAGCGAAGGAAAATCATCATTGAAAAAGTGATTTTAAAGACTCCATTATATTTTTGCTATATTTCATTCACTCAATAAGAGACATTCCAATAGTTGTATGAAAAAATAATCAATATGTTTTTCAAAAAGGTAATACATTTCTCTTTTCATATCTTCATTTAATTTATGCAAAGCATCATACCTGTTGTCAGTTGAATCATACGGGAGAAATTTATACGGGTTCAACCATGGAGCAATAATTTATTCTGGCATTAGAAGTGTTTGTTTATGTTATTAACCTATTTTTTAAATTAATATTTGAATTAACGCTGTATTTATTTTGTAGAAAAATACCACTCCTAAAAAACTTTTCTTCATAATAAAATTTTATGAGTAATCCATTTTTATAGCATATTATAGCGCACTGTAAATTTATCAATAAGCTATTAACATTTTCTTTATATTATGGACCTATTAAACTTTATATTTAAAGGAAAGTTAATTAGTGATTACATAGTTTTTGTTGCACCAGCATGCTTCTCTGTATCTAGTCATGAATTGGACTTTGCTAGTTAGATGGAAGCAGCCGAGTGAGAGTCTTCGTAATTTAGAAACAGCGACCAAGCAGAAGATCCCCGAATACTAACCTACCAACCGCAAAAGCATCATTTTACTTGGAGGACATTGCGACCATGACATATTTTACTTGCCCAAATGCCTTGTAGTGAGCATGACGATCTTTGATAAAGTCGGAATTCGAATTCACTACCTTCCTGTTATGAGAAAGACACCCTAACCAGGCGATCGCAGTCTCTGTTATTAGAATATACAGTTCATCGCATTCAGGACAAGTAAGATGTACGTAGAGGATACCAAATCACTTCGCCGGTATAGTGAGTTTAAAGAACATATGTAACATAAGGTACTCAAGTAACTCGGGAGAATCGCTTAGACGTGGGAGCACTTGGCATGTTTGAAACTGTTCGGCTTGGAAGAAGGGGGGGGGGGCAAAGATCAGAGGTTGCTCTTCAATTTTGTTTCTGTTTATGAAAAATGGTGGGGTTCTGTGTATAAAATCATACCTCTCTGTACACTTCGAAGTAAAGATTTGAAGCAATAATGCTAAGTTGTAAAAAAACAGTGACAGTGAGTCTCCATACATTCTAAAGAAAAAATCGGTATAAAATAAAAAAAAAAGAAAAAAAAAGTTTTTTATCTTTCACCAAAATACTTTGTGACGTTAAGCACTAAATATTAAAGCATGTCAACAGTTGTGGCTAGAAAGAAGAAGGAAGTCGAAACTATTTGTTTGGGGAAAAAGTAATCCATTATTTTTTTGGTACACATCTGTAGTAATAAATATCTCGTGAGGTATCTATCAAACAATTTCAGATTTATGCTCATTGGAAAGGTGACATTTGACATCAAAATATTCTCTTGCTGTTTTTTGCTTGATTAATTCAGTTATAAGTACAAGGTTTTTAAAATTGAAGACAACGAACAGAAAATTCGATACATTTTAGTTTTTCTTTTATAATGGTGAAAATACTAACCAGGTGGCCAAAATTGAGAAAGGTGTTTATCGTCCTATATAAGACTGTAACAACCAGTCACGTATAACTTTTGTTTCGTCGATTCTGTTCGGGTATTTTTGATGTTAGAGATGCACCTCGCATGTGGATACAGCATCGTCGAAAATGTCTATAAAATATCAAAAATGATCAAAGTTGATAGCATGTCAGCAGTCGTAGCCTCGTGCAAGACCTAAAAATTGATATGATAACTGTTTTAAACCTTTTTTCGAAGCGAATCCAAAAGAAGTTACTAAAAATAATAGATTTTACCCCCGAAACTAATATATATATATATGTAGATTTTGACATTGCAATTGCATAGTAGATGGACTAACCACTCAAAGTTATTGTAGTTTTTCAAACCTACACAGATTATTGCCTTCTGGATGCTTTTTTAAACTTTTGGCTTTAGTTGCTTTTTAAAGACGAAAGTCATTTGCTGTAATCGGGAAAAACCAAAAAGTATAAAAATGTAACATCAGTGGACAAGATGATACGAGAGATCTTGAACTTTGAAACATGAACTATTAAACGAAACTACAATAAACTCAAGTGTAAGGGTGACTGCGAAATTTTAAATTATTTTTGAAGTTATTATCTCACACACACACACAGACACAGAAAAGCAACCATTAAAATTTTGAAGTTTTGTTAATTTTAAAATATTTCATACTCCTTCTTTTCTAAATCTATATTATTTTATATCAGTATAAATTATAAAAAATATCAAACAATATCAGCTGAGTTCAATAAATGAAACAATATCTAAGCTTCTACAAGTTTGTTTTTTATATTTGTCAAAAGATATAACTTCATCACCGGTCCTCTGAATTTTCGTTACGTTATTTCTCTTGAAAATTTTCAGATAATAATTTAAAGATTAGTTTTTCTTCAGCAAAATAGTGCAATCTGAGCTAAAATTTATAATTATAGAAATCACCAGAGTTCTTTTACTGTTTCGAATCTTGAAAATTCTTTAATTGCAACAATTTTCCTTACCTTCTGGTAACGAATTATACTAGCTGATGTAATTAATGATTCAAAAAAAGGTTTTCATTTCCTGAAATATATGAAATAATAAGTATATCGTCTAAGAGTGGGACACTTAAATCCAGATTTGTAAGAAGTTTATTGAACAATTTTTAGATTTTTCAATAAACTTCATTCAGCATTTGATAAGCAAAAACATGTAGAGGTACTCAAAAAGTACAAAGTATGCTGCTTTTGCTATTTTTGAGATGTCTTCTTCAATGAAAAGAATCTGATTTTAAGTGTTCCTAATATTAGGTATGGAAAAAAAAATCCTTCGATAGTTTGCATATCGTTTTGGATATGCAATTCAAGTTAAAGCTCTGGTACAGTTTCAGAGTTCAGTTTGCGATAATCTCCGCTATATCACAAGTCATCGTTTTCGTTGAAACCATATGGAGTAGTATCTATTAATTATTTATTGATCTGCATATAATCTGAAAGACTAGAATTTAAAATTCTTGTTTAGCAGGTGGCTGTCAGTTTATCCGTTGGCAATCTCCTTGGTTTGAAAGAACTGAAGTATCTTTTGTTTCAATGCTTTAGATAATTATATGTTTAATTTCACAAAACGTTGGGGAAACTTCTGTGAATTCTAGAAATTAAGTTAATAATCGATATGAAGGATTCCCAGTAATTGATTTTAATGATTCTTCAATCTATAATTTACCTTAAGAAGGGAGCTGTGCTTGTGTGCGTAAATTAAATTTAGAATTCTACTAACAGTCATCAATGATATAAATTATCAGCTCCAATTATGGGCTGGAGCACTGCTGCTAATATAAATGAAATATTTTAAACTATCCCAAATATAATTTTAAAAGCTTTTACCCATAAATGTTTATTACCAATTCGTTTGCAGAAAATAATTAATGATGATAATTTGGTGAGATTTTGATGAAGCGGTAAGTTTTGGTGTGAATTAAGAAACTGATCATCTCCTGTATAAAAAGTTCTTTGATATGAATTTTTATCAGTAAATATAAGAGATAAATTGTTTTGGTAGAATTAGATGATGGCAAAGTAAGGCATCTCCTCGTTTTCCTGAACAAAATTGCATAATTTGATGATTTTGTCTTAAACCAGCTCAAAATCTATTATAAATTTTAATTTATCTTTTTAAAAACAATGGAAAACAATTTCTTTCTAAGCAAAGAGTAAAATTAAAAAAAAAAAGAAATTAAACGATAAGAAAGAATTGCTAGAGAGCTTTGTATAGCAAATATTACACAAAATACGCTTACTACAGTGCCAAGTGTAAAATACAAAAATTTGTAATTTGAGAAGAGCATTCATATTTATGTTTTACAAATTATCATGTACTGTAAAGCAGTGGTCTCATACATATTTTTTTCTTCATTTAAGTTGTTACATTACATTTTTGATGATCTTAGTGTTAATTTATTTAGTTTAAGTAAAGACGGAAAAAAATTAGTTTATTGAAATTTTGAAAATCAGAGTTATATCAAATAAAAATATCGACATCAATTATTTTTGTAAAAAAAAAAAAAAAAAGGTTATTGAAAAAAAAATTGCTTATTAAGTTATTATGAAAAGTACAAACAATTGAAAGAGCTTGTACCAATCTTTTGATTTTGAATTAAAAATAAAAATAAACTTGAATTTATTTATCCTTTAGGTCATAACTATTCTAAAAACAGTTTCAATAAATATTCTATAAAAACTTTTTGGTAATAAAGGAAAATAAAATTCAAATGGTAAAATTAAAAATAGTAAGACAATTTGACTGTAAATATGAAATAACTATAATAAAAACTAGTTATAACTTACTATGAGACATTTATAACGTATATCTAAATACCTTTGTAAAGTCTTTTGCACATTCGTTAAGAAAAATAACCAACTAAACAAAATCTTAAATTACCCAAAAATTTGCTTTGCAAGCTGATATAATAAGGGAGCTCAAAGGGAAAATCATAAAATACGATTTTTAATAGCGATAAAATAAGAACTGAACAGTAAAAAGTCAGAGCAACTAAAAATTGTATAAAATTTTTTCCTTGCTCCTGAACTGTGGGTCTTAGGAAAACAACAAAAGATTAAAATTCTATAGTTTTCTTTCAAATGATTTACGTTGATATAAAAAGTAAAAAAGTAGTTCTCTGAAAAAGAATTTTTTGTTTTTAATGAATTTTTTATTTAAAGTTCCCCCCCCCCTTTTTTTTTTTTTTTTTTTTTTACCAAAAACATTGTTTTAATATCAATTCAAAAATTTTATTTTCTAAGGAATTGAAAATCCAATTGAAGCAATAGGATGTTCAGGCCGGGAACAAAACTGAATAAATAATGCAAGTTGATAGAAAGATTTCTAGGGGTTTTTAGAAAAATTTCTATACAATTTTATGTGAATATTCATAAAGTGATACATTAATCATAAATGTCTTTGAATATTCACAGTAAATGAACTGCTAACGTTAAAGAGAGCCCAAGAGGAATATTCTGCAGTTAGAACAAAAATCGTTTCTAAGGTTGAAGAACTCTGGAGCTATTGATCTATGTGTATATTTTAAAAAATAGCCTGTCTTTCCATACTTGTTAATAAAGAGATCTCTTGATCAATTGACCTACGATATAAATTGATAGGAAATCATTTGAAGGAATTGACTAAACCAGTTTGGCTATAGCATGCTTATTGAGTTTTTCTAGTTACAGTTAAAACTGGCGCTGATTTATTGTGGTTGCAAAGGATTTTGCATATCCTGCCTGAAACAATTCACAAGTGGCTCTTTAACTGATACTACAATTTAAACGACAGTGGTAAATAAGGGGAAAAATGGATAAGTTCAAATGTCTTTCATTAAAAAAATCCCTATTGTACATATAATTGCTTAGATTTTATAGTCACTAAAATTCTAAAATGTGCTTATAAATTTTATCTTAGTTATTTGTTATTATATTAATAGTTAATAAAAATATAAAACGAAAATAAATTCTAATGAAGGATTTCATTGCACGATTCGTGTAAATATAGCGTTGATAATACTGTCATTGCATTGTTATCACATACTATTGTTAATTTCATTAGAATTATTAATTTTGTTGTAATTAAATTTATATTTCATTTGAAGGATATGTTTATAATATTTATCATTTTATCTGTTCGAGTGTGATATTAATCTAAAGAGTATATCCAGATAGAGGAAATGGAGAACGTAAATATTCATTATTTTCATTAACTTAAGTGATAGTTCTTTAAAATACCTCAGGATTAAGGTGTGAAACAAAAGCGATGTACTGTCGCTTTAGATAGTTTGAAACACAAAAAGTAGGGGAAATACCATAGCGAACGAAGTAAACCTCCCCTTATCGCCTGCCAATGTTATCCAATTTGATGACAATAGGCCGTCAGGGAGGGTGACGAATGGAAACGTGTTAACAAGCGTTTTCTTTCCGTTTAGAGTCAAAACTTGGCGGGTTTTATCGCCTTCCAGGATAGAAGCTTCTAGGGTAGGCGGGATTTAAAATTTAAAGACTTCTTTAAAAGTTTACAATTTAAATATTCTAAAAATGATGTAGAAGGAAATTATCGAAAGTATTTTATTTTATTCATCCAGGGAAATTAACTCTATATGTGTGTTTGGAACAAGATAATCAAAAAGCAGTGATAAGAATTAAAAGAAAATATTCATAATAACATATGACTACATAATTGCTTAACTGAAATACTGTTAGGTGCGAATTTCATCGTATTTTCAAATAGTAGAGAATTAAAATTAATTTCAGCAATTTCTGCATACATTCTGCTTTTGAATCAAATATACTAAGGTTCCATCCAGAATATATTTATATATATTTATGTTCACGAACCAGAAAGAGTATTTATAATCTCAGACAAATAAGTCACGGCTATTTTATAATTTTTTTTATTTTGAGTATAAAAACTTTTAAATAGATGCCCACAAATTATCTAAGCAGGAGGAAAAGCGACTTCCTATTTCATGGCGAGAAAGCCGATCAAATTTCCTCCTTCATTGAAATCGTATTATTTCATAATTTCTACAGAATGCGAGAAAAACCCACTCACTCGAAACACGCTCATCTCTCTGATAAGCCAAACAAAAGTGTTTTGACAACAACGCTTGAGGGAGTCCGGAACAGCGACGACAGATAATGAAAAGGAGACAGTAATTAGACCAGCGATAACTAATGATCTCAGACATGGATGTCACAGAACAATGGGACGGTCGCTCAAATCTGGACATTGCTGATCGGCATCTATTACTTTTCTGACAACTTTTGCAACACGAAGTCAGTCAATTCTGAAGAGAATTCACATAAATCTTGAAACTCCACTTGTATATATGCTGTCGTTTAAAATTTTAAAGGGATTTTTAAATTAAGAATAAATTTAAATAAGCATGCATAAAATTCGTTATTTATCACAATTCATTTCTTAATAAATTTATTATGTCTGTTGCATTACCTACAGTTGAATTGTGTTTTTTAAAAATGTTATTTAATTTTTCTGCTGGTAACTGAATTTTTTGCTTGCCAATAGTCATTCTGTTAATCAAAATTTAAATCATTTAGTTATTTCTCATCTTTTTTAATATATAATGTTAATTATATTGACAATTTACTTACTACAATATACTTAAAGTTTTTTTTGATAAATATTAGGCAATTAAAATTAAATTATTTGAATCATTTCCCTTTTTTCATTGTCATATAGAATTAAAAGCATATATTTTATTTATTACATCCAAATTTTTTTCCATATATTTTGTAGATATTTTTGATATCGACTGAGTTTCTGGGATATTATGTAAAGGTAATGTAAATAAGGGGATTGATTCTAACTCATTTGAAGATTTGTGCTGCTTTGTTAATACCTTCATAAGTGCAGTATGAACAAAAGTGAATAAAATTATAACTTGAAATTACTTAAAAATCTTGTTTTCGAATGCACGTATTACTCATTCTATTAACATACAATACCCACTTATTCTGTCTGGTAAATTATTTTAATCGGAAAGCTTAGTTATTTACGATTCCTTTGACTCATGTTAACAACGCATTCATTATATATTTTTATAATTACATGATGTAACATTGTTTATAATTTATCAATATTTAGCTTATGATTCTATTAATAGTTTATAGTTCTCTTCTCACTTCCATAATCTAGAAACTAAATCAATTATAATTGTTTACAATCTGTATGCCATTCATAATTACCTAAATATTTTTTCTGCCTATCATTACAGAATCATATTTAATTTATTTGTAAGAATTCATTAAATCCTTTAGACTTCCTTTTGTTTATTGCATCCTGAGGTCACATTCTACACCTACGAGAAGGAGAGGATCACCCTTTCAGAACTAGATGCAACTCCAAAGAGGTTCTTAGGACCAGCTTCAATTTATCATTCAGTTCGGCTAAAGTGAAGCCGCCTTTTTTGTCTTCTCGCTTGTACTTTATTCAAGTAGACCGTCTACGATGTCGGAATTGGCACGCAAGATCCAAAACAAACGCCTTTCCTGTTCTTAGGAATAAAAATCTTTTTTCTCCTCACCGAACCCATTTTGTATGCGAATGGAAGGAAAAAGATCCACGTGAATGCCAGTTTGTACTCCATTCGATTTCCGTGGGCGACCCCTAAGTCCCTCATACTCTCTGGTTGTAAAGGTTAAAAGAAATAGACTTTGAAAAGAAAAATGATTCGAATTTGAATTGATCGATGAAGGCGAGGGAGGAGAAATATTTCTTGAATTTCTTGAATATTTTTTGCTTTACTCTCTAGGGTACGCAGTCCATACTGGCCAAAGATCGGAAACCTATATTCATTCATTTCTACCAAATTTATTTCACTTCGCTGCACATGTTTTGACAGAGCTCCGACCAACTTTGCTTAATTTTAGTTGATGTTTTTTTTTCACTCTTAGTTTCATAGTTTTCCATGGGAATGATATTATTAATTTTTCCTTTATAAAAGAATTTGTTTTTAAGATTGAAGAAATAAACTTAAGTTACCAAACATTGTAACTAAATTTATTTCAGGGTTGTATCTAGATTAAAAATGGGGTATTAAAGAATAAGTTTACAAAAATAATACAAAATTTGCAAATGAAGTAAAAATTTTGCTCACCAATTGATAAAATTTCTACCAATAGACCTTTCAGGATGTAATTTTTATTATTGTAAAAAAAAAAACTAATGTGGAAAATACACAAGAAAAATATAAAAATTTAAAATTAGATTTTAGAGACGTAGATATTATCTTCATATGTTTTTTAAAGATTCTAAAGTTCTTATATGCTGTGATTGCTAACATTTTACCCACAATGAGAGTAGAAATTAATTTGAAAAATTTATCAGAGCTAGTAAATTTTATTATGATATACTGAAGGATATATTTATAGACCATTATTGTTTTAATAAAATAATGGAAACCATAATAGATCTGTATATTCCTTCGATTTTCTAGCTATTGAATTGAAGCTGAACTAGTGACAAAAAAAAAAAAGCATTATCTTCCGTTCATATGCATATTTAAGAAGAATCTAAATGTCTGGATTTTTTAAAATTGCCTCGTTGCCAATGAATCTTTTCTAACTAATTTCAAGAGCAATGTTGATAATGTGAGAGAGAGAGAGTACCGAATTTCACTTCCTTTCAGAATACACGGAGAATTCCTTTTTTAGATCTTTTTTCCTCTTAAAAAAATCACTATTAATGGAAAATAGGCAACGTTTTATGACTTCAAAGTATTTTTTCTTGTTACGTTTGGGTACAAATATGGCTTATTAAAATATATGAATGTTAGGTTAAAATATAAAACGTGTTTACCATTTGATTTTATTAAAATACCAATCATTCACATGACTTCAAGCTTCCTTCCGATGCTGCTGCATAAAAATTATCACAATAAAATATAAGCTAATATAGTAAATAGCAAAATAATTGTTAATAGGTGATTTTAAATTAAAAATGCTCTAATCACACAAAACTGATATAATAATATAAATTAAACATAACAATCATAATTATTGAGATCAGAAGAAAATTTTAAATTTGTTGTAAGTCTTTGTAATAATTTAAAGCATCTGGAAAAAAACCCAGATATTTTTTACATGAGCTTAATCATCTAATGAGAAGAATATCTGGTTTGATATCTGGCTTGATTTGATTTTACACAATTCTACATAGTAATAATAATTTGTATCGTAATGTGAACACACACATGCGCACATTTAAATAAAACTAAACACGTTTTTAGGCGTACTGGATATTCTTACTTAAATATTTATTTGAAAAGAAATTATTGGCCATTTCTTATACAAGATTTTCAGAACTTTTTCTATAAACTTGGAAGGAAGAAAACATCAGTAAGAATCAGAATCACATAGAAAATAAGGGTTCTAAATGTGATCTCTCTCTCTCTCTCTCTCTCTATTATATATATATATACGAAGACTTATCAAGGACACAATATAAAAAGCAGTGTTGAGTGTCTTTTTTACTAAAAAATCTTGCATATATTTACAGGAGTTGCTCAAAATTCCACCTATGGTCATTAAAGCACGATTGATAACTACGCTTCATGTGAACATGTTCAAGAATATCGAACTCGCGCGCGTGCGTTTCGTGGATTACAGCTACAAAGATGAATATTCTTGCAAAAAAGTCAATTGCAAAATTTGTTTTTCATTTGTGCATTTACTACCATTAGCTAAACCATATTCAAAGTGAATATCGTCTAAATCGGCGTTATTGAAACAAAACATGTTCCCCTCATGGTGTCTCCGGCTAAAATTAGAGCTTGCTTACTGCACTACCGATCTCTATGGAACCCGATACCTAGGAATAAATATTAGTAGGAATCAGGTTCTCCCTCTTCATCCAGTTCTGAAAGACTATTGAAACAAATAATTAAGTCTATATATGTTAATATGTTAGAACAGCTACGCACTGTTGTTAAAGACAAGAAAAATGGAGCACCACTTAGCATCATCGTATATAATGTAGACCATGCTCATCAAACACACATTTCTTACTAGCAGCTTCACTAAATTAAAACAGTGGCTAGATAGGCCATTGGGGGAAAGGCCTACAGTGCCCAAATCTAGTTTCTTGACCGAGGACTCGGGAGTGCAAGGCATGTGTCCCTGTTAGCCTATAACGCGAAACCCCTTTTGTTTAGTGTTCATGCATACTTGGAACTCAGTTTTATAGACTTACTGAAGGGATGAAAAACTCTGAGTCGACCTTGCCTAACTTGAGAATAGAACCGAGGAAGTGTGCCTTGAGACAGGGAAACGCTACCACTAAGTCACCGGGTTTACATGTTGCTAGCTACATAATTTATTTTTATTAAACATGGGGCCATAGATTTTAAAAAAAATCAATAAAATAGAGTTTTTGGAATGATTATAACATCTATTTGTTAGACTCAATTTCAAGCTCAATGTATTATATATTATTCATGAGTTGTCACTTTATTTTTTTCATGTCATTTTTATGTAGGGTATTACATATTATTCAGACATTGTCATGGCACTTTATATAAATTAGGCATAAATTATTCTTCTTTTGGACAGTTCGCAAATTATTTGAAAACTACAATTTTTTATTACTTATTACTCTTGAAGTTTGATTATATATTTTAAGTAACTTTATAGTTTACTTTTAATAAAAACCAAAATCTATTTTTGAATTCAAAATGGTATTCGCAAACAATTGAGCAATTACTGTATTTTCTGAGTACTTGTACAAACATGTTTCAAATGGTAAATCCCTCAGCATTCTATCATGTTTCTGTGAACATCTTGTGTTTTTATCCTCCAATTTTTATTTGACTCATTGCATCAACCAAATAGTTCAAACCTTCCAAATTCCAGCATGAAAACTTAATATTTGAGATTTCCGTTTTCTTATCTTTCAAATTGTGCCATACCACAACTATTTCTTACCTAGTACTGATTAAATTTTTCATTGCAAGCAAAATATTTCAATTAAGAAAACACATTACATATTTTTACAAAAATAAATAAATAAAATAAAATGCTTGTGCTATAATCACACATTTAAAAATTTCGTATTTAGCTGTCCCTATTATGAGAATCCTTAAATCTTCCTGTTAATTATGAAAATATATCATACAGCTTTAAAATAATAATTTTATAGCTTTGAATTCTATTATCGGTTAAAAAATCTTTCAATGTGAAAAAAATATATGCATATAGTTTTTATATTTACGTATTTATAATCTTAGCATGATTTAGAATAAAAAAAAAAAAAAAGATTGATCGATATTTATATGGATAAATTTTCCAAATTTCTTGAAAGATGCTGATTCTTTAAAAAAATTCAACAGCGTTTTTAATGGCTAGTCTCTTTAACATTCGTATTTTTTTAAAAATAACGTTGGTTAGTGTTAAAAACGTTGGTTTTTATTGATTCTCCTTAAATGCATTCTTAAAGTTACAAAAACCTTTTCTCAGTATTTTAAAAATCAATTGAGAATCAGAACTTTTTTATTTTCTCATATTTTTTTTTATATAAATTACAGTAAGTCATTTTTTTCTCCGATTTTCTTTTTCTTTTTAAGCTTCCAAAATCTATTTAAAATCTGAATTTGGTATATAAATTTTAACTGTAAGAACTTTCTTTTTGGAATTTTGTTTACTCTCGTTATCTGTACTTCATATTATTCCATTTCTACCAGAAAAATAAGTTGTTCAATCGTTACTGTTTCGTATGTTACAATGTTGTATTTATGCCTACATTACTTATAAAATGATAAGCTACAATGAATCAAAGTTAGGAGTTAAGTTTTAAAGACTTCAAAAAAATCAGAGGAAATGATAGTAAAGTTTCTTGATTTGTGGACGATTTGAGACGGGAGGAAATATTCTTACTTCGAGGGTTGCATCAAGAGATCCTTATTGCTACCCCATCATTGGGATTCCCGCGGTTGGCATCTGTTTGCAGAGAGCTTCCTGGGTACTGTTTGTTAAATATAGGTTACAGGATTTTTTTCCATCTTCCCTCATTTCACTTATTTTCTTTTTACGACTTCCTCTTTTCTTGTTCCTTGGATTTTTCTTTCCTTTTTTTGCCCATTCACATCAAAGCAGACGGTATTAGAACAGTGGCGACACAGTGAGAATCGAGGAGACGTTGGAGTTCTTTTCCCTCATCTTTTCAACTGGAAATTTAAAACGGTTTCTTTTTCTTCAACTATTTTTTTCTTCTTGTCGAGTTGGCGGACGCACTATTTAAGCTCGTTACAAGGCCTGCTTTTAACTCTTTGCAACCGTTCTGTGGGAGATCCTACAATGAAGAGAAATAAAAGGGTGATACGATAGCAAATAAGATACACAGTAATCTACAATGTAGTTGGCTGTTTCTCAAGGTCTCAATATGAAATAAGGTTCAACTGGCTGTAATTATAGCTTTAGGATACAGTTCTATTTTTTAGATAGAGATTTCTTATAAAATATTTTACATTTCCTCAAATGTGAATCTATTGTGGTTTTGTCAATATATTTACTATTTCGTATATTTTTCATATGATTGCTTACCATTTGCTTAGCATTGTATTTTCTATAAAATTTGTACTAATCAAGCTGTTACTTTTGAACAGTTATGATTACATTTCGATTCACTGTAAGAAAACCTTCCGTTCTCATGGAATAAAATTCGTTAGAAATATAAACTATCACTTTAAAAACGAATGTTATTGTAATAAGATTTTTATATTTACGAAAAGTCATAATGAGGAAAGCTATTTCTTTGAGTTCCATTCTTTTAAGTATAATTATGTGACTAATTTTCTCAGATAATTCATCATAATCTACATTTCCGCTCGTACCTTTTTCTTTATTACAATCTAAATCATAAATTAAACTACAATGAAAACATTATTGTAATAAACATACATTACTATTATTGTTAATTACAAATGCATATACTCATTGACATAAATTGAAGTGATTGTTTATGTTTCATATTTTCTAAATTTTGTTAAAATTATCCTGTAGTTAAAGTGGTTGTGTCTGGCACTATCAAAAAAAATGTTTATCAAAATGAAAGTTCAAAACAAGTGACAAATGACATACTTCTGTTTAGTTTTTCTGCTATAACTCCTTGTGAGTTTTCCTTTTTGAATGATTAATTTAATCAGATCTTATTAATTAATTAGGTCATGAATTCACTAAAAAGAATCAGGAGTTAAGTATTGTCAAGAGTTAAGTATTGTACAGGATTAAATTATAATCTTGAACAATATTAAAGTCTTGACAATACATCAGTAATATTTTTCTTGCACTTTAATTTAGAAAGAAGGAAGGATTGAAATGTTTGTCTCGTCAACAGATAGATGGTCTAGCAAATTACCGAAATTTGAGGTAGTATTGATTCAACAAGAACCGAGAAGTTATTTAAAGATTTTTTCTTCATAATTATTTAATATTCCTTTTATTGATACAGGAAACCCCTGTTCAATAAAAGGAATCCTACAGAAAAACGTTTCCTGCATAGAAATTAAAATTCAAATTTTTGTCCAATTGATCCTGAGTATTCATAGTACCATATTATAGGGTCTTTCAAAATACAGTTATCATCAGATTGCTGACAGATCATCAAACAGGTACATCATGCAAGACAATAGATGATTTACATGAATCTGTAAATAATTATCCTTAGTAAAAATATTTGTTTTTAAGTATTATTCTCATTGCTATAACTTGTAAACATATTTTTGTTAATATTTTTAGTTACCATATAATATTTTCTTGACCTTCAGAAAAAGTCCAAATAAAATAAGAATGCAGCATACATAATTTTATTTAGCTTTCAACTTTACCGAATATACGAAGAATGTAATTTTGATTCTTCCTGAAAATAATTTTTGTAGGCATAGATTTTGATTTGATTTTTAGAGAAACTGATTTATTGACTCTGAATGAGCTCCTTCTAAGAATGTGTAATGCTATATAGTTTTCATTCCCATGATTTTGCACCAATTGAACTTCAAAACATGCTATATTTTCTTTATCAGCAATGAAAAGCAACAATTCTGACTATAGCTGAAGTTCTATTAAGAAATAAAAAGGAAATTTTGAAATGAACATGAAAAAATTTTAGTTTTCTACGGTACTTTATTATCTTTAATGCAGTATATCAATTTTTAAGTATTTTCTGTATTTTTTGACGACAGTAAAATGTAAGAACAAACGGCAGATTTCTTTTCAACTTTTTTCTCATTTGGATGTGGTAAGAAAAAGGAAAATTTTTCTTTGAAGTAAACATCTAAGACTTTTTGAGAAAAAGAGAGAGGGCGTACTCCTAAGAAAAAAAAAACTTCTCAAAAAAGTACTTTTAGAACTTGTTTACTAAGCTCCAGTGTTTTTCTTCACTATAGTTCACTGCAGTTAAGACAAGAATAGAAAAACAAGCTCGATTTTTTAAGTATCTCAATGAAAATAAACTGTCAATACACACTTGTTATTTTTTAAACATATGAATATTTTTTATTTGGGGAAGAAGACCACTTTTTTTTTATATTTTTTCTCAAAAGAATCATTTCTTAAAGCTACAAGTGCCCAAGCGTATTTCATAAGGGAAATTGTAGCCTCATCTGAAGATTTTTGTTCCTTTTCGAGACTTAATGTTACTTAAGAAATTGTGTTTGGTCGTTTATTTCAGAAAAAAAACTGCAATGGGAAAAGTGAAGATGTATACAAAGAATGAAGTGAATAAGAAAAAGGAATAATAATAAAAAAGAAGCCCATTAAGAGGAAATAAGAAAAAATATTTTTTCTCACGAGAGATTCTTAGCGAAGCTTGAAGTGCTATTGACCGCTTGTGAATATTTTGTCATCTGTTTCTAATCGGTGGAATAAATAAAGACTAAATAGAATAATCTTATATCATTAGATAATATGTGTTTTATTTTTATGGAAGCTATCAAAATATTACATTGGTAACCTTCAGACAAAATTTATGTTATTATTTTAAATTGCTTAAAAGTTTTTAATTTGATGTAACTATTAGTCTCAATTTAATATTAATAAAAACTTCATTCTTGTTTTAAATAATTTTTTAATAGAATTAGAAATTATTTCCGTATAACGTGATTTGCATTTTAGCAATTCTTTAAAGTTAAAACAGTTTACACATGTCGTTTATTTACTATTATTTGATTATTATTAATATATCAAATATTAATTATATCAAAAATTAATTACCTTTTAAAAATGTCTCATGAGTTTCTTAAATAAATTTTAAAAAGAGATATTATATGAAATCTATCTTTTGTTTTCAAGAATAGATTTATTTAATACTTGAAAGTTTTTCTAATAATGAAGTAGTAGATATTTGTCAATATTTCAAGCTCTTTACTCGAAAATAATTAGACTAATTTATTATTCAGTACATTTTGTTACTCAGTACTTGTAAATTATTTTGGAAATTCTTCTATCTAATAAAAAATTATATTAATAACAGTAGATTTACACATATTTTTAAAAATAATTTTGGTACCTTTTTTATTTTATAAAACTCTCTCATTTTACAAGGATTCTTTTTATTTCCAAATGAAATATTATTTGGAAAATTTGTAGTTTTCTTGCAAATAATTTTGCTACGGTTTTTAAAGAGACACGTTTAAATAAAAATATTTTAAAATGAATGAATTAAAATGCGTATGATATATAATCCCATTTTATCTTTACTATCTTGTCAACGATTACATGGAAAATATTAAAAAAGCTCTGACTGTATTTCAGCCCCATGCTATTAATGTGTAGTTTATTGGCATTCAAATATAATAAGTTATGTAAAAGGTTATAAATTGCTAGATTATTTATAATATTCATAAAAACATGTACAAATCCTAAACCTTAAATTTTACTGTACTACTCTTAAAATTAAAACTAGCAAAAATGTTTAAATAAATTGATTTCCAGAAAATAACATTAGGAATTATCTTTGCTTTAATTTTTACTGTTAAATGGATGATTTAATGTTGCTTGCATAATTGATTGTATGCCCTTCTGAGTGGAAAAATCCGGATTCAGTCAAAATGAGACTTAGATTGACAGACTTTCAGGTGTTGGTCTATTCACTAAGTGTTTGTTTTTGTTTTTAGGCATGACATATACTAGTTTATACTCTTTGGTTTTCAATTTGTTATACTTTGCCCAATGCTTTTTGTTATTTGTAAACAATAATGCTCATTAAATCTTTCATAATAATAAAATAGTATAAGTAAAATGCACATTAAACCGTGATTAGTGCCTGTTTTTTTTTTTTTTTTTTTTTTTAATTTTAATGTAACTTGTAATGTTTTACAGTGTTATTCTTTATTATAGCTCATAACATTTGTGCTATGATCTTTTCTTCTTTTTCTTCCCAATATTTTTGGTTTATATTCAATGCAAGCTCAACTACTTTGAGCTCCTTAGTGAGACGTTTGGTTTGTCCCCCAACTGGCATTTAATGCTTACGAGATGCAATTGGATTTTCAATTGCAATTTAAAGTTGACTCCGGACTCCAACAGCAAACACCCAAGTTTAATGTGGGAATTGAATCCACGAATTGTTGAACCGAGGGCTAGAGCGGCTGCCAGCTTAACCTTCAGTGAAACGAGCTCTACTGCCATGAATGTGATAATACACAATAGTAAGGGATCAATTGTTAAGCTTTGCCATTTTTGCTTTCTGATAATAAATAAAGCTATTTATTCATTTGGTTTGAAATATATATTTGTACCAATCTATAATAACCTGTTTAATGCGAGGGGAACCTCTGATAATTTCACCTCACAAAATGCTTATTTCAATATCATATCCCTTTTAACTTAATAACATGCAGTAAATTAATTTCCTAACCTAATATCCATTGAAATAATTGTATCTTCATGTCTTAATTCAAGTGGAAAAAAAGTACCAATCCTTACAGTCAATATTCATTGCATTGTTTTTACAGGCTTTCATAGTTTTTTCAATCCTTCAAATTCTATACTTTAATGTTTACTGTTGTCAACATTTTATTACGATGTTTCAAAATTTATTTGATTGATTTTTTACTGATTTCTATATTTATTCTGAATTTGTTCTCTTTATTATTACATGTTGTCTAAGACAAGATGCAATGCTATTTGTTGCAATAATTTCAACTGTCGTAATAAATTGATTCTTAAGGAAGGATAAAGTAAGAATGCGTGCAATTTCAATATTCGTTCTAAGCCCAAATCTTGAGAATTTTACATTTGATTATTTAACAATCAGCTGTAAAATTTATAATACATGAATTTTAATAATATTTAAACAACTGGCAAATAATAAAGTGAAAAAAATTTCTAACTACACGACATATTTTGCACGCAAGTTTGGATTTGTTTTTTACTGAAAGTTTCTAAATGATTCTAATTCAATCAAAACAAAAATTATACTTAAAATTAATAAATTTATAGTTTTTGTTGTAACATTTTTCAAAGTCAGTATATAATATTCGTTAAGCAACTAAATTATAAACAGCGTGCTGATTTCTTTACCCTTAACATTTATTTTTCGATAATACATATGGATGAGGTTGTTGATACGCAACACTATGAAATACACCAACATAAACGGAAAAGTATTTTTAAAAAACAATTTACATAATTATGTTTCCACTTCCATACATAAACACAGAGAACTTTAAAAATTCTTTAGAGAAGCTATTTTACACAATATTTTTTCATCCCTATCGATTTAAAATGTGTCATGAATGAACTATCGCATCACTCTAAGTAGAATAAGAAAATACATGTGGAAACATAATTTTATACAAAACTTGAATTAATTTTGAAACATTATTTAAAGTATCCTTATGAAATGAATTTTAAAAAATTAATAGCAGCAAAAGGATTGATTAAAAAAAAATTGAGTTAAAAGTATATATTTTAAATTATTTAGAATATTATATTTTTAAAGTACTTACTTTCATTTGGAAAACAATAATTTTTAAACTTTATCACATATCTTAGAGAACTGTTGTGAGCACTACCTCATTCCTTTCTCCAATCATTAAAATGAGAAAGATTTTTTGTACAAAATTTGATTACTCTTGGTTAAATCGACTTTTAGAAATGCGTAATATTGTACTCCTAAAAGCATGTGTATTCAATTTTAAATAAATAAGTTAAATTAAAATATTACTCAATCTATTAAAAATTGAATACCGTCGCTTTTAAGAGAAATGCCTGGGTGTTTAGATGTTTACTTCTTAGCATTGCAGCGTATCTACCAATGAGGTGCTTTCTTGAAAACATCTTACTGTGATTAGCAGAACGGGCAAGAAGTACGTCGAAATGGGAGACTAGCGTTTCTGCTATCTGTACCCAAAAAAGAGAACAAGAAAATGTACTTGACAAATTGGATTATTCTAATTTAATTCGGGATTTTCTTAATCTTTTGATTTCGGTTACAGAAGAATTTGATTTTGGACGTTTCATATGAACATTTTGTTGTGATTATTTAAGGTAACAAAATTTTCTATTACCATACAATTTAATCTCCAGTTATTGAGAAATTATCTAATTATTGATAACAGAATGAGTATTATTCACAACAACTTTTTTTTTAGGAGTAAATAGAAGTACATTCATGAACTTAAATATACTTTGAATATTTATCATGATTAATTAAATTAATTATGAATTGTTGTACTGTAGAATTTTATGCTTTTTTTCATGTAAAATGACATAAATGGGTATGAGAATTAAAATTTTGAAACATTTTGTTGCTGAGACGACACTACTTCCAATTTAATTTAGCGCTGGGTTTCTGAGCAATTTTCAAAAGTCCTTTTCCTCTATGACCGGCCTTTTTTTCAGAAATTACGGTATTTAGAACGATTTAAGTTTCGAAATCTATACGAATTCTTACTTTTTTAAAGTTAAGATTTAATTTGCGCATTCAAAAAACAGAAACGGAAAATTAAATAAGCATTTTTCTTTATTTTCTGTATAAAAATGCATTTGATTTGTATGGCCAGTTTAAGAAATAGCAAATAAGAAAATATAAGTAACCATTCTCAGAAAGTTATTTAAAAACACTATTTTTCCCTGATTTGCTATGTCAAAACGATATTTGAAGCGCCATCTGTGTGTAGAAGTTGAAAATAATCTCAGAAATCTACATTTCTTGTTCCATTGGAAGACAATATTGCACTGAAAAAGGTAGATAATGTCTAAAATGCTTTCTCTACGAAATTTATAAGAATTGGTTCAATTAATGTAAAATTTGTTAGAAATAGTCATTAAATACAAGCGTGCTTAATGTACATTTTAAAATTTATTTTAAATTTAACATTAAGATATCAACCTACGTTGGAAAGATGATTTCTGGCAACATGTGTCAATTTTTTTTTATTTGTGAATCTAATACTGAGAACTTTACAAAACAGTTTTTTGTTTTACAGTATGTCAAATGGAAATGAAGTTACTGGAATTTAAATATATGTTGCGTCTTTTGAAAAACGAAACAGGAAGTTCCATTTTCAAACCAGAAGTGGTATAGGAAAACAATATTTCACTTTTTTATATTTTAAATTTACATGTTTTCCTATAATTGTGCTGACTAATAGCTATAAATATGAGGCTGTTATTTGGATTGTACGTGTAAAAACGGTGGCAACATCGTCGCTATCACACACGCACACAAGCAAAGCTATCGCTTTAAAAGCAATTTTCTCAATTGTTATTTCTAATTAAATTCTAAATTCTAATTTAATCAAATTCTAATTTGTTTTTCATAAAATCTCCAATCCGTTAACATGATCTCAAATAATAATGAAGATATTTGTATAAAACTTAGCCTACATATTTTAAGTGTTTTTTATTAAACAAACGAACAAAATTTTGAAATTATATTAAGAAATTTTTCAAATACAAATATTCTTTAAGGGAATGTTCAATTAAATTTAGTAAAATATCCATATTTCTTAACCATATATTATTTATAGCAAAATGGTTTTATTTCATTTTGCTTCATTTCAAAGAACATTGTTAGGTAAATATTATGCCCAAATTAAACTAACATTGGATTACAATTTTACGTAGAGTGTTAGCCGTTTTGTTAAAATTTCACTAAAATTTGCCAGAAAATAAAGAATTTTACAAAAAGTATGCTATATATTATTAAAATTTTCCCTAATTTTATACTTTTACATTATTATTTGTCTAAAAGTAAGGTAAAAAAAAAGTTAAAATTAACTTTTAATAAAAACTTTTATCGAACGAAGGTGGATATTTTAATTGAGCTCAGCAAACACAAGCTTGTAGTCATTCTTACTGACCGATATCGGCAGCGTTGAGTATGAGTCGGCATTGGCACGATGATTTTGTAATGGTGTATTGGTTCTATACAGTCAAACGATTTCAAGAATGTGTATTTTAATATTATCCGAAAGTGATTTCACAAAGTGGTTTTGATACGAATGGCAGCTGGCAAGTGGTGGCAAAGAGCAGACGCATTCCATTTGCCAAGGTACCATGTGAGATTGTAACTTCAAACACAACTGACGAATGTTTGTGGTATCGACTCTTATTTTGGTGGCCATTAGAGAAAAATGGAGATCTATTCTAAAATTCATTAAACTAAAAGATTTATAAGATAGGTGCATATTATATATATATATATATATATATATATATATATATAATATGCCCCTATTATAACAATATTACAATATTCATCAGTACAGAAATATCATTTAATAATGAATAATTTATTGTATTTTAAATTTATTTAACAGCTTTTAAGGTGGATTTTGAACTATCAAAATTTATAAATCATATATTACATTTGTAATGTTGAAAATAGAGTGGCAAGGTATTTTGTTTTTTTCTGTTATTTTTTATTTGTCACATTTTAGAGCGTTCTAGTTCTGTATAATTAGTATTTATTATGTTGGAGTTTTGTAGCATTAAAAGTAAGAAAATATTATAGAACACTCTTTTCCATTATATTTTGTTCTTCTGAAATGTCTATTGGTTTCATTTAATTATTTAATATTTAATTAAAAAACAATTAAAATATAATTAAAATAAGAAAATTCTTTAGTGTGTTGGATTAGAAAATTTATTCATCTTTGCTGGAACATTTTTTCATTACTTTTCAAGTCTATTGTGGTTTATATATAATTAATTAATTAATATAATTTAAAATGTTCCATCACTGAACTTATTAGCTTCAAATAAGCTAGGGCTATAAATCTAATATGTATAGCTATAAATCTTTAAAAAGATTTTGGATTACTATTATTTCTTTCTTAAGCATGTATAAAATTAATTTTAATTTTTACTAAGAAACAAAACATGTGAAACACTATCAGAATGAATTTTAAAAATTGTTGCGATATGTATTGCATTTAATTAATTTTTTTGTTAAATCAACATTTTGTAAAAAAAATGTATAGTTAATATGTTTAATAATTGTATTTTTACCCCAGTTTTTGCATTTTATCAATTATTACATAAAAATTCAATTATTATATAATAATTAAAAAAAGAAAATAAACATCTTTAATTTTTTTTTTTTACATTATTTTTATTCTATTTGTGAAATTAGTCAAAATTTATTCTAGGAAACAAAACTTTTGAAACACTATCAATATAAAGCTTAAAAAAATTTCCATATTTAATATACAAAATAATAGTAAAATATGTAAAAAAAAAAAAAAATTCATATTTCAGTGAATTATATTTAAAAATCTGGAACTTTAAATGCATATTTATTTAACGCATTTTCGATTCATTTCAGAACTATATTTTGGTACTAAGTGTTCAATCTCACATTCAGAATGAGGGGGATTTGCAGATACGTAACAGGTAAAATAAAAAATTTATAAAAATACTTTTGAGGATTCTGCAGTAATTCTGAGAAATGTAATATTTTGCAGTTTCTTTTCATATTATTTAAATTTTATTCTAGACTGATCAGTTTTGTATTTCAAATGTAATTCATATATTAGTTTGGGGAAAAAGTAATCCATTATTTTTTCGGTAGACGTCTGTAGTGATCGATATCTCGTGAGGTATCTATCAAACAATTTCAGATTTACGCTCGTTGGTGACATTTGACACTAAAATATCCTCTTGCGGTTTTTGTTTGATTAATTCAGTTACGAGTACAAGGTTTTAAAAAATGGAAGACAACAAACAGAAAATTCTATACATTTTCGTTTTTCTCTTGTAACGGCGAAAAAGATAGCCGGGTGGCTAAAATTGTGACAGGTGTTTATCGTCCTATATAAGACTGTAACAACCAGTTACGTACAATTTTTATTTCGTCGATTCCGCTCGGGTATTTTTGAATGTAGAGATGCACCTCGCATGTGGATACAGCATCGTGTAAAATGTCTATAAAATATAAATATGATCGAAGTTAACCGCATGTCAGCAGTCGTAACGCGCAAGACCTAAAAATCTACATGAAAGCTGTTTTAAACCTTTTCACAAAGTGAATCCAAAAGAAGTTACATAAAGTTCACGTAAAAATAATGGATTTCTTTTTCCCCAAACTAATATTTTGATAATAAGTTTTACATAAATAATTAATCTAATTATTTTATTGTTATAAGTTTATTAATCTGGAATACAATAAATGTGGTTAAAACATGATTAATAAAAAATTAAATTTGTTTGAATAAGATGCAGTTTTATTAAAACATATTGTAGCTGTTCATTTTAAGATTGCAAATTTAACAGATAAAATATTCTGATGAATCATTCTGGATTTTTGTAATATTTGCATGAGCATAAGTATATACTTATGTAGAATTATTTCTACAAAATATTTAAAAGTATATTAAAGTTATGTTCATTATTTTTAATTACTTATTTAATTAGATTATGAAACAGCTGTACAGAATTTTACTAATTTAAACCATTAAGAATTTTTGTTTATTGAACTGTTACCTTAAAAGTTGTATATGTATCTATTATTTTTTACATTTTTATAATTTTTTACATGCTTGTAATATCCATGTTTTATACTGTAGAATCATTTAGCTATAAATATTTATTAGGTAAACTGAATTCGCTTTTGTGGGTTCATTTATTTATAAACGAGAGCTGATAATCTTGATCATTCAGTTTCAGATCTACATTTATTGCTAATTAAAAAAACTTCTTAATTACAGTAATTTGAATAATATTGCTTTATGTTGAATAAATGTTATGTTCTTATTTTTTGTCTGATCTTCTTATAAAAATTGAAAAGTAATAAATTATTACGTATTTTTTAAATTAAATTACTCTCCCTCTCACACACATACTTTAAATAAGTATGGAGTATATAAAAAATGAATAAATCAAAAGAAACATTTATGTGATGTTTGTATTACTATTAATTTGAACTACCTTCATTTTATTTTATATATATATTTTAGTGCACTTTTTTTTAAATATAAATACATAGATAAATGTAAATTATGCATTTTTACTCTTATAAATTAACATTTTTGAACATTTCTTTATGTATAATTTACATGACATAATGGTAAAATCTAAATAATTTGCATTAAAAAGTTATTAAAATTATAAGGTCAAAGAGCTCTCCTATTTCATACTGCATTTATCAATATTCACACTGATTATTAATAAAATTGTAATATTTCTGTTAATTATGAAATTGTTATTTAACGAAATTGTTATTCTATATAAGTAGTTTTTGTAATTTACGATGACTGTCACCTACAACAAGTAAAACCAAAACCTTTCTTACACATGTAAGCATTTATAAAGAAATTAAAATTTCGATAAAAAAAACAATTTTGATTTTAATTTAACAGGAATATAATTGAAAATATTTGAAATATTTACTTAATAAACATATAATAAATTTTTTGTTTGCAATTGATAATATATTAATACAATAACTAAAAGTTGAGGATTTTTTTGAGCAATTATAGACAAAATTTTAAATGCAAGATAAGTAAACAACATAAATGATATTGCAATTCGAGCAAAAATTTCATGAAACAAGTATTACAAACAAGAAAACAATAATGTATTTAAAAGAAATAAATAATTTCTAATTAGTGGAGAACTGTTGGTTATTTTGTGGTGGCTGACGCTAGGCCACTTATCGAAAGTATTCGGTCCACATACGGAATGACATGTAAAATATCGGGCAATTGGTCTTGTTGGCTTTGCTAATACAGTTCCAATGGCACACCATACTTTCGGCCCACATTTGCTCGAGCGGAATGTTTTGATGGGTAGGGTTGCCGGCGTCATTGTGATACGACATTTATTGGTTCTTCATTGTTATTATTAAAACAACCTATCCTTTTTTTTCTATAACAATAGAACTCAGCAATAAAGGATAGGGATGCATTTAACTGTTAGATTCACTTATTTTTATGCTAACATGGCGTATTTTAAAATAAATGCTTAAAAAATATTCAATAATTATTAACATGGAATTTCTTATATTTTGTTTATCGGGCGAAGTAAAACCGATTTGATCCAGGAAAGGGATACTGTCATAAATTAAATATATTACATTAAATATCTTAATTTGTGGTACTACATTCTCTTTGTGTATATAATGCATACTTTACAATTCATAGTAATATATACAAATATAAATTTGGCATTTGGATCGAATATAAAATTTTTTTTCAGTCTGAATTATTTTTAATTCATTATATTTGGAGTTTTTTTTTTTTAAAAAATGAAGAAAAATTACGCAGTCAGTGGTACTTATAATTTTTCAACAAGCTTTTTATCTCATGAATTATTTTTGATTTCTATTTGATTGTGGAAATTTATATGAATATATTTATTACACATAATGATTTTTAGTACTCTTGTTTTCTTCTACATTATTTTTGTTTTGGTTTAAATTACTCACGTATTTAAGAAAAGAATATAATACAATAATGAGTAATAAAAAGAGATAGTTTCTGTTTCGTTTGGGTATGAATGAGATAAATAATTTTTGTTGATACATATTGGAAATCAATAATGTAAATGACTTAAAATAAATGCTTATAAAAATAGCATTTATTTTAAATCATTTACATTATTGCAAGCAGGTAACTTTGGGGAAAAAAATAAGAAATATTTTGCGAAATAATTTTTCTGTAACCTTTTTTAATATTATTTTTAAATTCAATATACTTTCTAAACTAATAAAGTTCAACTGATAATTAAATTTATAAATAAGCAAGTGGGGATTCCATTCAAGGGAGTTTTCCCTTTATGGAAAGATTCTTTAAGCATTTTAGAGCTTCTTAGGATGAATTATTTTAGTTTTAATTTGATACACACATTTTATAGGACAAGTGAAAATGACATTTAATTTCGGAAGAAAAACTATTTTCGTTATATTTCAATTAGATATTTTAAAATGCATTTTTATATTCAATAATTTTTATGTAAGTCTTGATTCTTATTAGTTAATGAAATAAAAATAAAAAGCATAATTAAAATAAAAATCATATTTTCAAATTGTTAATATTTTAAAATATGAATTAAAGAATAATGTTAATTCACTTCCTAAAACATTAACTTTTATTTAACTGTTTGAGAATGCTATTTATAAAATAACTGTGCATATAAATAATAACATTTTATAAAACGACATTAAAATATAAACTGTTTACATGGATGTAAAATTTGAAAGTGAATTAAAGAAATCGTTCAGAATTATAATTAGTGTTTTAGATTAAGAATCATTCAAAATTTGGTTTCTAAGATTTTTTCCGTCTATGAGTTGTAATATTAAATTATATTGGATCAAACAAGAATTATAGAAGTTTTTTAAATGACGTTCCTGTAGTCTTTAGTGGTGTTTTAAATAAAAGGATTTGCACAGAAAAAAGTTGTTTGGACTAGCTAAGAAAAACTTTCATAAAGAATAAGACAAAACATCACTTTGTCTTATTCTATATGAAAATTTTCATGCAGAATTTCAAGACATTACACTGAATGCGCAAATAATATTCATACATTATTAATAAATATGCTGAACAATACATAATTTATATCCGAAATACGTTACTAAATGATTTTTGCATGACATAGTTCTTAGTTTTAATTGTCTTTCTATAAATTAAATACTATCTAATAAAACCAAAAAAATGTTTAGTTCCAAATTTTATGAAAATAATCACAGTGAGTAAATAAATTACTGTTGTGTTGATATTTTTGCTTTTAATATATTTATATCTGTTTGATTAAAGTTAGAAAATAAAATATATTACTCAGATAATCTATTCTTGAAAATATTTAGTTTATATTTCGTAATATTCAAATAATGAAACATTCTGATGGGTTGTCAAGATTTCTGGTTTCACAAAAACATTCCATTTCAGTAAATTTATAAAATTTTATTTTTGAATTTGCACCATTTGTAATGCTGCAAAATGTTTAATGAAATAAAATGTAATTTTTAATTTCAGAATCTGTGAAAGCAAATATAGTAGTCATTCGTAATCTACCCTGTATATCCGGGCTTTTGTAGATTATTCAGAATTCAGAAGCTCGTGTTTACGGGTACCTTACGAACGATTCTGAGTACTTCATTTGTTCTCTAGGAAAAGTAAATTATGAAGGCATTTAGTCTGCAGATCTAACGGTAATGCTTTTATTATCTTCAATATTTACAATCCAAAATATTATACGTTTAAAGAAAAGTTAAGAATTGCTTAAAACTAGTTTTCATTAACGATATTATGTTTATCATCATAAAGGGTTTCAAAATTTATAAATGATAATGAAAAAGTACAGAAAAATGTATTTCAATTTTTCCAAAATTGAAGAATGGTATTTTAGTTTTTTAATTTTATGATAAAGATGATCAAAGTTCTTTAGTTTCTTTAAAACTCGAGTTTGACTGTTCAAAGGAAGAAAAATAATTAAACATCTATTGAATACTCGCGTTGAATTTTCTCAACAAATAATATGAGGTATGTCTTATCAGATGTAAATATTTCGTAATTTTATATTTATATTTATTCAAAATAGTAAGAGCTCAAAAATCACTTATTTGGTGGATTCAAGGATAATAAGTCAAACTACAAAAATCAATGTCGTGAAAAACGATAGTCTTCCCACTTTTCAGCTTATTAATTCATTTGAAAAGATACAACAAAGCAATCATTTAATATCAAAAATATAATTTTTACACTGCTGGCCACCATAAATGCAACACCCTGAAGGAAGCATGCAAATAACATGAAATTTACAACATACATTAGCGGAGGCAAGATGTGCTAATAATTAAAAAATCAGCGCAGATGCAAATCACACGCGCTTGTAACGCCACTTCAAAGCGCTATTTAAGGTTTGGAGATTTTCGACGATTTCAAGTTTGGCAATTGCGTTTTTCTTGTAATTTTTCAAAAGAAAAAAAACTATCAATTATTGCGCGATTACACATGACACGCATTATCCAAGGGTTATTCGTCAATCGCCAGATTAGATTGCTTCCTTGGCCGGCTCGCTTTCCAGATCTTCCACAGATAGAAAACTTGTGGTCCAAAGTTGCTCATCGATTTACCCAGATTATATCCCCAACTGCCACACCAGATAAACTATGGCAGCGTGTGCAAGCTGCTTGGTCTGCTGTACCACAAGAATATATCCAAAGCTTCTTTGAATTAATGCCAAGGTGTGTGGCAGCGGTCATCTCCAATAATACTGGCTACTCTGGCTACTGATTTTGGCAGGAACCACACTTCCCAGAAGTCTATAAATTTAGTCACTTGTTAATTAGTCAACATGTTACCTACAAAATAAATTTTGTTGTGATATCTCTTGTCTTTCTTGGTGTTGCAATTTGGGTGGCCAGCAGTGTACATTAAAATTTTCAAAAATTAGAAATTGTCCAAAATTGAATTTAAATCACTTTGGTTTTTGAATGACTCGTACATGTAACATTTTAAATTTGTTCAAAAGATATAATTTTACATAAATATTTGATTATATAATCTTTGAGTATTTATGTCAAAAATGTGTGCAAAGGAGAATTCACTTGAATTGCTCCAGTAAAAAAAAAAAAAGACTAATTTAATTTTTATTTGATTTTAAATGTAAAGTTGTAATTATTTTCTTTTAATATTTGAAGATGCTGCTCTATTTTGATTTTAAAATGGTGTAACTGTGAAAAATGTATTTAGCGAAACAGATGAAGTTATAATTCTGATAAAAACATAGATAGATTATTATTTTTAAGAAATTTAAAAGTATAAATGATGCTTTTTTTGAGAAGTGAATATTTCGTGGTATAAACTAAAAATGTGTTATACTATGGCACTATGAAACTTTAAAAATAATGTGTTAAACTTTTAGTTATTAAAACATATTTAAATAAAAACAAAACAAATCTTGTGTGTTTCATTACATCATTATTTTATTTTGCACTTCTTGTACAAAACAATTATCAAATTAAATGTACATAATTATGCAATATTTCTGCAAATATATCTTGTGAACAATAGATTTTTATTACGAGTTATTTTTGATAAAATGTATCTCATTCGTTTTTCATACTTATAACAATGCACGCTATATAATTTACATTATGAGAATGAAGGGATCCCATTTGAATTGCAGTTTCACATAATCTCAGTTGGTAAAATCACATTGCTGGTCTAAATTAAAGAAAAATACTAATTATGGAAAGGGACTTTCGGTTAAATGCTTATCAATTAATTTTGAAACATTTTATTCTTAAGTAATTTGTTAAGAAAGCGCTAAAAATATCTTTAATTAGATTGTCCATTAGAACAGTCTACCCATAAAACTTTTAAAGTGTGGATGGGATCTCCAAATAAAGATCAAACGAAAGTTTAATTGAAAGGGAAAAAGAATTTAAAGAGTTCAATTTCATAAAATATACTGAAAATATTTGAAGCCTACAAGATAGACTTCCCATAAAATATTGAATATTTTAAGAAAACTGTGGCATAAGTCTGTAAAAAATTATAATGTATTATGAAAAAAAGGAAAAATTATAAAAATGAAATACTTACTTAACTTCTTGAGTAAAAATGAAGCTAATATTAATTTAGATATACTAAATTTTATGTTGTAGGAATTCAATCAAATTGTCATGTTTGAAGTTTAATTTATTGTTATATTATAAATTGATTTACGTTGCCAGATTATATACATAAAAAGACATTTGGTATGTTAAGAATAATTTATTAAATTAAAATAATCACTGAACTGAAAGTTGAACTTTACATAAGTTATATTTAAAACATATGTAAATAATATACATAAACAAGACATATTTCAAGTTGAAGACACGGAACAACCTTGCCTAAGATTTGTCGTCGATTCTACAACGAGATGTGCTTGTCTCTTACCTAATGCCTATTTATACCATGACAAGCTGTAGGGCTCTTAGTCAATATCCAATACTACCCGACGACGAACATTCTCTTCAAATCCTCCAGATAATGCAAACCAACAAAATGCTGCACATAGAATCGACTAGCCTGAAAAGACCACATTGTGCCAATGCATTAGGTGTATTTGTCTCTAGGCTGCATTGTCAAGGGAAACTGATGCAATGGTAGCTATGTTGACAGTCGGCTCTGCTCCAAACGTCATAGCTGGACACCCAGTGACCTAGTTATAGGACAACAATCTTCAGTGCAAAAGGTCCTGGGTTCTATTACAACTATTATTGAATAATGGAACACGGTTGCTGTACTTCTACTTTTGACCTACACATTTATCGGGGTAAGTATTCAAGAATATTTTTGGTATCCTCCTTTGGAACACATAAATATGCATCTCACTATCTATGAATAAATCCTGTAGGAAAGTAACTTCGTGGAAAACTTTGACATCCCTTAACTTAAGCTGTTAAGCAGTCCACTATGGGGTATCGAAACGTAGTCACATTGGGCTTGTTTGAAATACGTTCAGTATCCGTTTTGTGGGTCGTCATTTTTTATGCATAATATGCGATGTCAAGTAAACGTCGTCAAATTTTAAGAGCAAATATTGGACTTAATTCATACAAGCTCATATCTTAATTGATGTCTGTTATGTGCTTATATGGCTTTAAAAAAACCTACTTTACAACATGTCTGCTTTCTCGGGAGTAATCATAGGTGTATGTAAAGATTCGACATGCAATTAAGTATGATTTTCTGCAACACAACAATTCTATTTTCGCGTAACGGTGATTAGATTTCGACCAGTGAGAATAGCAATATTACAAAACTTTAACCCTCACTATACATGTATGAATTTATGTATGTATATATTACAAAACACATCACTTGATTTGCACAAATGCATCTCCATACATCTTTCTTTGAATACTGCAATCCTTAGATAAAAATGTTGTTCTACTTTGGATTCGGTGTACTACGGAATACACAGAAACAAAGTGGCCTATATTTTGGCAAAAAAGCGAACCGGAATATTACTAATTGCACGGGCTCTTTTCCAATATTTTACTACAGTGCTAATTATTATAGAACATACAATGTCTTCCGATCCAGGCAATCTAATCAATTTAAAGAAAAGCGCTGGAGAAAATACCTCTTAAACATCTGCCCCTCGTTGATTTACTGTTGCAGCTTAAGCGTTTAGAGACAAGGCATGATTCCCTTGCACTTCATTTATTCCGACTGAAAATTATGACGTCTTCTTAATGTGTACTATGCAAAAGTGACATTATTATGGATGCACTTCATCTCAATGAATGCCCTGAAGTGTCTGAATATTTATTTGAACGATTCTGTCAGGCAAGACAAAAAAATTCAAGACCTTTAATCTAGTTGATGTATTGACTCTTTCAGCGTATTCTGAAGTTCATGCTATTTTTTTGAGTATTTTTGTGATGTGTGTGCTTCACATAGTAGTTAATGAACTATGTTCAAGTGCTACTGTTAAAAGTAAATAAGACATATCTGTTAATGCTACATACAACTTGTATCTGTCCACTTCAAGGAAAATTTAAAGACGTTTTGTCTGACTAAAGTGTTGCCACACCACATTAAGTGCAAAATTTCCTTTTTTGTAAGGTTTTTTTTTATTATTTTAGACAACCTCTGTACGTAACTTATATCGAATGCAAAATTGCATAAAAGACATTTCAAAACATATGTAATTATAATTTTTTGAAATTATATTAAATTTCTCCCCTTAGGGAATCAAACTTGGGTAATTTTGCTTCAGAGTACACCGAAACTCAAACACAAAGTCTTAAATTTTAGAATTTTTAACATTTTTTTTTGCACTTTTTAGACTTATCAAGAAAAGAATATTTTTTCCTATAAATAATTAAATTTATTTTCTAGTATATATGTTTATATTATGTGTAATAATTGTAGTTCAATGGGTTGTAGTATGTTCATATACCATCAAAAGTATGTATTTAATTTTGAGAACAATCTTTTAAGAAACACACACATTTATTGCACTTCAAAAGTTACTTGTATTCGAAGATTCTTGTGAAAAATTAAAGTAAGGTTTAAAACATTAGCAGAAAAACTCGTTACTCTTTCGGAATTTTTTATCTCGAAATATGTCGATTACACATAATTTTTTGAAGCAGTTGAAAAGGAATGTAAAAACGCTCTCTGATCGACCGCTGGGTCTCCCTCTTTCAGACTCACTTTTCGTTTTAAGAATTTCGCAGCTATGGCTTTTCTTTTCTTCCCATTTATCATAATCAGATCTTAATACGTAAGGAGTGTGAAAGTTTATGAAGCCTAACCCCCTCCCTCTGTTCCCTATTTAAAAGGGGGAATTAGGGTGGAGGAGATATTAGGAAATAGAAGGGGAGGGGAGAGCTCTCTTTCACTCCTAGTTTAGTTTTTCAATTTTTCAGTGCAGTTTTGCAGGAACAAAAAATTCAAATAAAAAAATCTCATTTATCGGTCTTTCAATGGGGTAAGTGAAAAGTAAGATTTTCCCCACCTTTTGTTGAGTTTGAGGGAAGCGATGGTTATATCTTTTGATTTTTCGACTCTGCTTCCCTGAAACTAAAAATAATTTCTCAGAAATTTTTTTGAAAAGCGAAAGGATTTCAGAAAACGTCGTTATTTATCTATTTTCAAGAAATTTCTTTTCGCCTATAAATATCTTTTGTTTGAATCCACGACAAACCCAATCAATAAAGCCCGCGGGATTTCTTCTCCCTCACTTAATAAATAAGAAGGTTATGGGAGAAAACTCTTGTTAAAGCTTTGACAAAAAAGAGGATTTGCAAATTGGTTTCTCTTAAGGAAAGGGAAAGATTAAATGAAGATTTTCTTTTATAGAAATATATTTTAGGCAATAGAGAAGAAAAAATGATTATTATTTTTCTTTCTCTTCTGTCCCCAGTTCATAAGTTCTTTTCTGGAAAAATAGAACTTTCTCCAACGAAAACTTATTTTTTTAAAAATAAATGATAGCAAAACGAATTTGCTTTTATTTCTTGTTTTGATCCACCTCAAAAAATTCCATAAGGTTTTCGAATCTTGTCGTTTTCTGCTTACGTTATTTTTCTTTCAATCCATAAAATATAAAGAGTTTTTATTGCACAAATCTTATATTATATAATAAAGACTGTATAAATGTAATTTTTAATTACAAAAAATATCTGATATTCTGTTGGAAGTTACAAAAATTTGATCTCAGTTTAATAATCAACTAGAAAAGAAATATTTACATGTATAATGTGATTAACTCCAGTGAATAGATATGAATAAAGCATTTTGGACAGCGTACATCTTTCTTAAAAGTTCAGCAAAAATTTTGTAATAAGATATTACTAGAAATAAAATACATTTTTTTTACTAACATGGATTTTGTTTAGAATTTTTTTCAGTATTTCAGTAGCTATCAGTGAGATATTTCTTTAATTATCACCGAGAAACAGTCTCACCATGACTTTATGGTCCATAAAGGGATGTTCCCGGTAAGATCTCGTTCGTTGTTTTTACAACGCGTGGAAGAAATTACATTTAAAACTCTTTTGGTATTAAATCAAACGGTTAAATTGCGCTTTAGGTCCCCTACTTCGCGAATTTCATGCGCTTTTTCGCGCATGCTCATTAATTACTTTTTTATTCTAGCCTTTTCATTGGTCGCTAATAAAGTTTCGCTTTGAAATAGCGGTAGAATTTTCGCCATGGCATCGGTGATTCTAAAAACGCGCGAAGTATGGGATCTAAAGCACATTTTCACCAATCAAACAATTAGGATTGTAAAATAGACTACACACACACACAGTGGAAGTTAATACAGTTAAAATGGTTTGATAAAAATAAGGTTTGTAAAATAATACTGATTTTTATATTATATATTAATAAACAGTTTTAACATACAAACATTTAAAAATGTTAATGTAATTTTGAAATCTAAAATATGAGGAAGCATTTCAAAAATATACACAAATTTTTCATGTTTAAGAATCTCACTGATTATTTTATATTTGACTCTTTTTACAAGTAATGATATTAATTGAAGAAAATCTTAAAATTATGGTTGCGTAAACAATAAAAACGTATTATATTTCAATCAATTTCGGAAGTACGCTAAAGATGTAAAATATAGCCCGTTCTAATAAAAATAAGAATAGAGCAAAGTAAGGATAATGAATACTGAAGTCTCCTTATACAATAGAACTGAGAGTAATGCGTGGTCTTAGATACTTCCTAAGTTCTGTTCTCCGCATTCATAAAATTATATTTTAGTAAACAATGTATTCCCCAAAAGAGCACATCATTAATATCAAAACACAAGTTTATAAAATTTTCAAACAATGGCAGAAGGTATGATGATTCTTGAGTAGAACTTTATGCTAGCAACCAATGGCATGTTTCGTAAACAGCAAGTCCTCAGAGAGTGCAAATAGTTAACGGGTAACAGGGAATGTAAACTGAGGGACAAAATTATTACCCGGCGTTATATTATTTTCTATGAGGAAGCCCGTTTTTCCCTTCATACAGATAAAAATCATATTTTCATCTGGGAGGGGAAAAAAAAAAACATGGCACCAGAAATTATCTTACTTTATTGAGCTCAGATCAAAAGTACCAGATTCTATCATGGAGTTCAACGAAGGCATATTAATGTTGCACTTCTGCAATCGAAGTGGGTACTTGTGAAGGTTTATGGTAATTTTTCCCTTGTAACACGGGAATCCGGCACATCACACAGGAAAAACTGTGTCAACACGAAAGTACAACGTCACAGCGAAAGTAATTTACGCAGTGAATGTTAAAATGACTTTAAACAGCTTTAGGTCATTAGTTCATCTATTAGATGGTACCCAAATAGTGATGAGTTCGGGTAAGAAAGTGCCAGATTTATCAGCGAGGAAAAGATGAGCTATGCTGGCATCGGTATGGATTGCAGCACCGAACTTTACATAATTCGAAATGGAGATCTGATCAGTCAATATAGAAGAACAAGATCCTCAGACATTCTGTAAATTCCTTATGCTGCCGCAGTTGCATAATAATGGGTGTCATTAATAGGCTACTTCATTCTCACTGGTGGACTCATGGTACAAACAGGCAAATTATTTTTTGGTCATAACAAAGAGCATGCTTGGGACATTCTTGGCTGACAAGTTGATGTAGCAGCTTATAATTACAAAAATATTTAAAAGAACTTGGAAAAAATTACTCTGCTGAAGTGTAGGGGAATATCTCAGATCCTTATTAGTTATCTCAAGATTCCATGGCTCAAAAGTATTCTGCATGATTGGTTGAGCGAAGAAAAATAATTTTCTTTCAAACAAAGATCTTTTTTTCCTCAGATGCAAAACCTTCGTTTTCCTTTTCCGTTTGCATTCAAATACTCAATAAAATGCATTTTCTTGCAAACTATTTATCATATAGATTCTAAGTGTGACGATCATACAACAATCATATAAAAAATTCCCCATTCACTAGATCCATCCACAATCTCAATATTTTTTAATTATTTTAGGCAATATATTTGAATTACCAAAGGAAAATGTTGAGTTAATATTTTTATAGTAATGTAAAGGAATAATGTAAATGAATAACTAGATAATGTAAATGAATTTTGTATATGATAAAATTATCAAATTTAGAGTTGACACTAAAATAATTTATTGAGTAAGTTACAAAAAAATAAAAGTAACTCATACATTTTAAAAATATTGGATATCACATATATACTGTGCATCAATATTACGTATCACCGAAAAGAAAAAAATGCCTGATAATGACGTACCAAATGTATGTCTTACGTAAGCTTAATATCAAAAATACAAAATTATAGTTGTTTATTAAAAATGCATAACTACTATGACTACATTAGTAATAACCAACTTTATTTCTTTTCTAGAGAATTTCTAAAAATTTAATATCAATAACTTACATGTAAAGTCATTATTACGTAATCAGCAATGCATTGCTCTTGTAAAATGAAAACTGAAAAGATTGAAATCGATTACAATATGATAACGAAAATTGAAGATTCTATTGCTTTCCAATTCCTCTAATGTCAATTAGTATTAGTACTTAATGTTTGGTATATGCGTGATCTTACATATAACTTAGTTTTGTTGGTAGCTAGTAAATAATTTCGCCTATAGCTCAGATGGCGATTTTCACGCACTTTCTCTCATTGGTAAAATTTCCTTATTTTTATTTTTCTAGTGAGAATTAAGTCCCACTTTTGGTTTGTTTGTTGCTCAACGGTCTTTTTTTGCACACAAGAGATAATTAGATCCAAGGTTTAAAGTTTTTTCCGAACCACTACAAATACACAAGCCCAAAGGTTCGTACCCACGAACCTTTGAATCGATGACCAGAGCGATAACCATACGGATGCCAGTTTGTCGATTAGAGTCTAGGCTATAAAAAGAAAAAATAATCATATTATTTTTCAGTCAATTGTTACATGTTGGATATCAAATCAGTATTATTACGCTGCACAGATTGCAATTGCTGCCGAGCCAACGGTAGTATGAAAATACTTCTATCTTAAAGATGAATTGTCTCTTTTGGAGAAGTACCAAACAAGAAAGAGTCCAAAATTAGATAATTTAATATGGAAGAAAAGTTTTCATGTGAGAGAGCAAAAATTCCCCGACATAGATGAAAAAAGAATATAAAAAATTAAATACACGAATGAAACTTTTTTTAAATTATTCTAGTAATTCAACGAATTAATTTTTTTTGAGAATATAAAAACATTATTCCATAGACAAAAGGAAACAGAAGTACAATCTAATTATTTGAAAGATTTATGGTTTAGAATATAGAAAGTAGAAGAAAAATAAATCCTTCACTTAAAACTGAATTTTGCTTCAAAGAAGAATTAAAGAAATTGCTTTATTTATTCCAATAAAAAATTCATGATATTGTGATTCGTATTAAGAAGCGATTACACATAAAGCAACAAATCACAAATTATCTCCCTATTTTAAGTCCACACAAATTTCTCCCTCAAGTATTAAGCACCAGTAATTAACTAACAAGTGAAAGTTTTTTTACCTCTATACATATACATTTTTTTACCTCTATACGTGTACGAAACATTTATTGAATTTTTATAGTATGTTATTTATGGTGTTGACAAGGCTACTTCACACCAAGAAATTATAAATTTTGATTTAATCGTATTTTGTATGCAAAGAAAGCCTTAGATCTCTGGAGTAAAAACGTTTATAGATTTTTTCATGAATATCGGGAAGTAAAATTCACAACTTTGTATTTTTCTCAATTAAAACGTAAGTATGAGCACGTTACCTCTTTTTTATTTTATTGCCTATATGTAATGCGCTTCTATCTGTGTTCCTGGGTATTATGTAATTTTAATCATAATAATATATTTATTCAGAATAAAGTTTTAATACGCCTTTCTAGGTTCATATGTGTTGTTTGTTCTATTGAGCACAGCGATAGCTCTTTTTTATTGTGTTTGCGGGAATCAGTTTTCATTTCATTAATTGAATGGTTAACAGAGAGTGAACTATGTTCATATAATAAATTATTTTTGTCTGTTGTATTTTAATTACTTGGAAATATATCTTCTATGATGATTACGGATAATATATCTAATCATGGAAGTTAATGAATATGCCTCTTACAACCCATAAATAGAATATCCTTTTTAGATTGCCGAGTTGAACTTGACATCTTCTACTACCAACATTGATACCTTACTTCTTATATTTTATGTATTTCTTTTAATTATATCTGCATAATCAATTACATTTGAGAAATATTTAATTTTTTCTAGTACTCTGAATGAGATTGTCTCTAACTAAATTCAGAATTTTTCCTATTTCTTTTTAGATTCAGGTAGTCTGGAAAATTTTTTTGAATTTAGGTATGTGTGATCTTATACAGATATTTATTTGAAAAGGCTACAAAAATTTATAGAAACATTCATTAAGGATGTAATTAGTTTTTAATACTATTTTATTGAAACTCATGAACTTCACACGAGATTAATCAACATCAATTAATACTTAAATTATCTAAAGAGAAAAAGGTACAAATTGGAAAAAGTAAAAAAAACTATTTTTATGTTTTATGATACAAACATTTTATGAATATCATTTATAAAATACATTTTAAAATTATTAAAAAATGTTGTATAATTAAGATATTTCATAACTTTTTCACTTACAAATGAGATAGAATGTTAAATATTGAATTAAAATTTTAAACTAACTTTATTGCATTAAGAAATAGATAACATATATAGAAGTAAAATACTATGCTAAAATTGATCAGCAAGTGAAATATGCTAGCATAATATTTATTTTTTAATAAATTGAATTCCTATAATCTACATATATCTTTCTTTTATCAAAAACAGTACCTTGCACAAATCTTCATCATTTAAGAAATGAAAGAAATGTACAAGACATCTATCAAGACAAATGGCTTAAATGCATATACAGAAATCTGAATTAGAGTATACGATTTAGCTTCTATTCCATTCCCTTCTAATAAAAAAGTCACGGTAAAAATATCTGCAAATTTTCCGTCTCCCTTTCACACATATTTTTATTATTTGTCTTATTCAAGTGAAGAGAACACGGTGATAAAACCAAACCTCCTCCTTTTTACCACACCCCCATATTCATTAATGGAAAAAGTTAGAAAGTTATTGACAAGGTCATGACGAATTATATTGCTTCTTTGTCGTCTCTACAAAGGAAAAGGTCCGTATCTTTAGCGATGATAATAGCTGCAAGTCAGTACTGAAACTCGTGATTTTTCTGCATGATAGAGCTTGGACTTTTGGAAAGGGACTTTTCTTCTCCCCGTTTACAACTTGGGTTGTTCTTATCGTCTTTAACGGCAGCCTGCTTATCTGTAAAATTGAAAGGGGAAAATCTGAAAGGAGGAAAATTTCATAATCCTTCACTCTTACTCCCATTTTTTTCTCTCTGTTTATTTCATTCTTTTAAAGTTTTCGCTTTCTCTCAACATTTTACTGTTTGGTTTTCAGTTTTTATATATATTTCATCATCGCTTCTTGTCTCTAAGTGAAGAGATATGTGGAGTTCAAACTTTTTGTTTCATTCTTTTCAAATAAATATTTTTTGTTGTATTATTACGTTTTGAAACTAGTTACTGTTTCCCTAAATTTTTTTACTTTGATATCCTCGACTGTTTCGAATGAAAAGAGAAAGATGGTGTAATCTTGGTGAAGAGAATGTGCACATTAAAATTTTCTATAAACTATCATTATATATATATATATATATATATATATATATATATATATATATATATATGTATATATATATATATATATATGTTAAGTTATAAATTATGGATACGGTGATTAATAATTCCCACTAAATTTAGTAAATGTGATAAATCATGAATATTTATAAATTTTACCTTTAAATTTATAAAGTTTCCAACTGGGAATGTAATAAAGTCAGATTATTTTGTAGAGAAATTAATTTATTTATCTCTTTTACAAGTAAGTTTATAAAATTTCCTTCTCAAATTTTGAAATGTAATAAATTTTGGTTATTTTATAGAAAAATTATATCTTAACTCGAAAAAAATTACATTTTTTAGAAATATTAAATCTTTTCATTTATAATAATTTGAAAAACATCATGATAGATTGATATAAGCCTTATGATATTTAATTTGATAATTTAAAATAATCGTAGGCCTTTAGTACGTTCATTTCAGTAGATATTTTATGAGATATGTATTAAGTAATAGTATAAGTTTTATAACATATGTCGTAAAAATTATTGAAAGTATAAAAGGATTAAAACAACTTTAAAGATAAAATGAAGCCTAGTTTGTTATTTTAGTAAATACTTTACTTTTATCTAAACAAAATAAAACTTTTAATTAAAACTTTCATTTGTAGATAATTTCTTTATGTTGTAAAGTAAGACCTGAAGGAAGAAAACAATTTGTATTATCAGAATTCATACAAAACAATTACATATCAAAAACAAACGAAACCTATATTCTAAAAAAACATTTACTGAATGTTTATTAATTTAGGCACATTAAACTATTATGACATTTAGGATTTCACAGTTTTCTTGATTTTTTTACATTTACACTTATCTGATTACCTTTCTTTCTTGCAAACAGATTCTTGATATCCCTGACCTCTAGAAAAAGATGATTCATTCTCGAAGTGATATAACTGGATCTGTAACATCTTCAAGCAAAATAAATTTTTCTTCACAAACTGTTAATGAATTAATACTGAATGCTATCCTTGTTAGCTGTTCCGAGCTTCTAATAAAACAGCTAATAAATTAATGGCTCATTTCTTCCTCTGTTTACATCAGACCTACTTTTATTCTACTATAAGATCCTGATTTTATTTATTCAAAATAATTATGAATTATAACACATATCAGAAAAAAATGAATGTATTAATTTTTATAATAAATGAAAAAATATTGTTTTGTTAATTATATAGCAAAATTTCTAAAAGTGGTTAACTATTAAACTACACTATATATTAAAATACATTTCAATTTTAATACAATGTATCTTGAATGTTAATGTCATTTATTTAATTAAAAATGTATAGTTTTAATGGTTTATGAGTAATGCAAAGTAAGAAGTTGGAAAATCAGTAGAAAGAAATAGCGAAAAAAACCAAAAGTAATAACCTATTGTTGAAAATGATGCAATGACCAAGTACCAAAAGGGTATAAAAGACGCTTAACATATTCAGAATCAAATTGCTGCCTTTGTAGGATACGCAAAACATCGGATAATTGGATAATTTTTCACAAAGTTGCATCATTGGGATGTTTCAGAAAAATCAAAGTTCAGCTACTACTCACAGCATTACTTCATGATCTTAATAGAGGGTATTAAAGAAAAAAAAATTTGCTGTCCTGAAGTTTAGCAGTAGTTAGGGCATAAACAATGTGGAGGATGATTGGATTATTATCTAAAGAAAGAGAATTAACTAAGTTCAGACAGTGGGAGAAATCGTAAAACAAATAAGACTGCTGAAAAACCATTATCACATTTCATAGTGATCAGGAGATTATCCAATGGTGCTATATTTTCAGGATGACCATTACTGTGTGTAACATAAGTGCCTGCTCATTGGATGTGGCATTATCTGTAGTATTCCGAATATTCAGTTGGAGACTTGAGTAATGAGGTCAAATATTTTTTACGGATGAAAGCAGATCTAATCTGTCCACATCATCGAACAATTCCAACATCATCGATTGTAACATTTTTGGAACTTGCAGATTTTTCTTTTAAGGTGATATCTTAATATCCATACCAACATTCATACATTTCGAGTTGGTCTAGATACTAGTTCACGCATTTGTTCCGAGATTGTTATTACTCATGTATATCGTTTTAGAAATGAAAATACTAAACGGTTTACCTTTACAGATGACAACGTTAGTCCTCATCATACAGTAGCTGTCACAGAATTGAACAGGGCAGACATTCAACACACCAATTAGCTGTCAAATAGTCCCAGCCACTAGCAATATTCTAATACTACTACTAGTGATACAATAAGAGCGACAGCCATGCATCAACATATCGTTGACAAATTGTACTCAATAAAAAGTAAGCGGGGAAATTTTGCATAGCAGTCAGAGATGATCTTACTAAAATCTGGATCTTCTTTGCCTCTGATTTATCACTGGAACGTTTCTATATTATCTTCAATTGTGTTCAAAGTCAGTTTTTCAATTAAGTTCCTTTTTATTCCAAAAAATTTGTATTGCTATTTTATTTTTTTACATTTACACGTTCTTTGACTTCTCTCTACCCATTATTATCCAAGCTGGTGATTGAATTCAGTTCATAATTCGCCTGTTTAACTTCAACATCTGACGTGTATGCAAATAGTAATTTGACACAAACTTTAAATAGTAATTCTCCATCAAATTAGAATTCCAGAAATAACGAAGAAACACTCCTATTTTTTATTCATCATTTCATTACTTTTAGTTTGCATTGATCATTTTCTTAATCTAATTTGCCAATATATGATATGCTGGCCATCAGATGTTGACACAGTCTCCATTAACATATTTTAAATTCTATTTAGATTTAAAAAATGTATTGAAACAATGTGCAAAACTATATAGTTTCTCTCAGCTATTGGAAATTGTTTCTTGACACATTGAAATGAATTAATTTGCAAATAAAGTGAAAAGTTATTTACACTAAATGAAATGAAATTTAAACTCCACATAATAGCTAAATGTACCAAAAGCTTTAAATTAAAGAGGGTTCTAACCATCTATAAGCCTTTATGCCTGGAGTAAGATCCTTGTTAAACTCAGGAGGTACTAAATCGTAAGAGTTTCGAACTGAAGGAAACCACACCACAGGGAAATGAAGAAAATCTTTGATACTTCATATCATGCCTTCTGAAACATACGAACAAATCAAAACTGTTATATATATATATATATATTTAGAGAGAGGTCTTCTATATTATTTCTTACTGATTGGACCTTATATAGAGGATACACGGAGTTCTCCAACCTTAGGAAAGGTCATAGGAATTCCCTGACATTTGAGTTTTCAAGATACCAATTTACTTCAATGCATGAGCAAATAAAATGAGTGAATATTTGTAAATTTATTATATTAAGTAGGCTGTATTTAGCAAAGAATTTTTTTATTTCTGTTGTTTTAATTCAATTTAAATTTAATATTACATACACACGCTCACATGCAAATTCAAATTTGGCAGTTTGGATACACGATGCTTTTGAAAGATAAACTTTAACTTTTTGTAATATTCACCAAAACAAACAATATTTTTTAGCTAAGAATGTATATTCTAAAATTAGACAATAGAAAATATCAAGTTTATGGATTAAGAACACGAACTACTTTAAAAAGTAATTAGTTCGAAATGTCCTACTTTTGTTTTATTTTTTTTATAAAAATTGTCATAGAAGAAACTAAGTAAAATTTCCTAGCCTAAAGTGTATTAGTTACTTATAATCTGGTTTTAGAACAGATTAGAACAAAAATATAGCAGGAAATTTTTGTTTATTTACTCCTTTATGAATACAGATATGTAGTTTAAATTTCGTTTTCATTTATGTATTATATTCCAATGAGCGGGAATATTTGAGCATTTAAAATATAAAAAGGTAATGTAAAATTTATTGTAAATGTAAAAAATATTGTGATGAAAATGGAATTCTTAAATATATTTGGACCTATATATGCATAATTGTATATAATGAACAATTCATTAATATCAATTAACTGATGTGCTACTTATAATCGTACTACATATTTTATTTGTTAGTTTTATAGTAATTACTTAAAATTAAATTTCAAAACGTAATTTTCCAATATTTATAATTTTAAGTATAATATATAATTTAATATTAAAATCTTATTATATTTGCAACACTTACTTTGTTTTTAGAATTTTTTTACGTAGATAATGAATAATAAAATTGAATGCAATTTTAATACTAATTGAAATTTGTAATTTCATATAAAAAGGCAATTTTAAAATTTTACAATTTTAGGAAAAAGGTTCAGATCATAAGATAATTAACAAGAATATAAAAACCAACGTTTTAACATTTTTTATTTTATTGCTTACTTTTTTGTTTTATTTCATATTTTATTTTATACATTTTATTCATAATACTATTTTTTTTATAAAAATGTTTTTTATTTCTTAAATATCTTTTAATAATTAATTCAAGTACATAAGAGTCAAAAACAAAATAAAAAAAAATTAATATTAATAAAAATGAAAATGAAATTACTAACAATATTACCATTAATTGTTTCTCAATAGTCTTATCCTAAATGAATTTATAAGATTTTATCGCAATGGTACGATAGTCGAAGAAATTAGTTCAGTTTATTTTGTTTATATCAACAATTTTAAAAATGGGAATTTAATTAGCAGAAGTTTCAATCATGCTTCTTGATATGTATACAATGTGGACTGAAATAATGATATCTTATATAAGTCCCATGATTTGCATAAATATTTTTTTAAGTAATTAGTAATATTATTGAGCAATGTAGCAAACTAAAGCTCATTTTAACGCATGCTAATGATTTTAAACAATATTTAAGAAAGTAAAAAATGGTGAAATGTACCGTTTTTCTTACAAATTCTGTGTGATCCTTAATTGCCAAATTAAACTAATGGAGTGAAACACCGCAGAAAATAATCATGTCAGAGTATTAGCCAATTAAAAGAAAATAAACTAAATACCTCTTTTTGTTCTAACTGGAAGGAGGGAATTGTGATTTTTTTTTTAAATTTAAATTTATAACAGAGTTCTGCTTCCTTTATCTAATGTAAACTTGTAAAAACTTATACAAATTTAAAGACATTTTATAATTTTACTAAAAGTTTCACTATATTAATGCACTGTAAAAAACCTTTTTATCTTATTTTGCCGGCAAAAAATGCGTTTTTTTTTTGCCTTACAAAAAAGAAAAATGTAAAATTTAACAAAAAAACTTAATTTTTACAGAAAAAGCCACGTTTTACAGAGAAAAATTTTAAAATAATTGATAATAAATATCTATGCATTACAATTACAGTCATGTTTTAAAAGTTTTAAGAAATAAGTTTTATTAAATATGTTGTTTGGTAAAATATAAATTTTGTCACAAACTATTTAATTGGTAAACTTGATTTTATCGAAGCTTGCTTATTAAATAAACTGTTATTTGCTTATTAAATAAACTGTGAAGATTTAAAATTGTTAATATTATTAACAATAATTAATGTTTTTATACAAAAGTAAAAATAGTTGTTTTACATTTATGTATATATTTATATCTAATTGCCAGAAATGTCCGCGTAAAAATGAGATTTTAATTCATGTTAATAACTGTACACACTACATAAATTATTAATTTTTATACTCTTTGATATCATCACTTTTTTCAAGTGCATATTTTTTTGCAGTATTAGATGAAAGAATTAAACAGAAAAATGTTTGCCTCCACTGAACTGAAAAGCAAAGATGTTAAAGAATGGCAACTGTCTTCATACTTCCACGAAAAACATTTTAAGTGGCAAGCAAGAATAAAAAGCATTTTTATAAATTTAACTTGCATTTTAAAAAATGTAGTTAATTATTATACTTGAAATACTTTATAATATTTTCATTTATTTTTCTAATAATTCTTAAATTTATAACATACTAAAATAATGTAATAAAGCCGAAACATGAACCAAAATCATACTCCATTTTAATTTCACATGCTTATTATATATAACAGCAGACGTAATAACTAAAATTTTATCGACAAATAAAATTTCTCATTCACGAAAATGAAAAATTACTAATTATTTTAGAAACTATAGCATTAAAATAGTTTGTATTGTACATATCTTCATTTATGATATTTATGATTAAATTTTAAGAATTTTTTTAAGGCAATAATAGAATATTAGATGGTACAAAACTTTCCTCTTGAAAAATAATTAATTGTAGTAAAGAATTTAAAATCTCATTTCCTTATTTTGGGGAAATTACGTAGTTTTTAGTGGTTAAGACAGTTATGTTAAAATGAAAGAAATTGTTGACAAATAACATGTTAATTTTGTAATTATTAAAACAGAAATATCAGTATATAAATATATAAAGAATGTAATAGTGTTAAACAATTTTAATGCATCAAACAACAATTAAATCTTTAAAAACGTCTGAATTAGAAATAATTCAATAACTTTTGAATAATAAAATAAATAATAAGAAAATAAACTGTTTAATTTTTAACAAGGAAATATTTGGCATAAATTTTTTCAACATAAAAAGTTTATTTTTTCTTTTTTTTTTTAATATAATTATTTCTCAAGCAAATGTTTACCTTTAAATAAATTTCTTTAATAGTAAACTTGATTGAAAAAATAACTTCATTTTATTTTCATTTAGTTAAATTTCTTATTCATTGTATAAGATAAATAACGGAGAAGATTAGAAATTAAGATAACAAAATTAGAAACTATAATATTTACTTAGCTAAGAAAAAATTATTTGAATTATAATCACTACAAAAATTTTAATTTCCAGCTAAAGTAAACATGACACTGAACAAAAGCAATATTATACAGTATATAATGAAACTATTTTCGATAGAATCAATTAACAAATTCTTCATAAAACTTATATTTTCCTAAAACATCACAAGCAATTTTCTAAAAATTTCTGTGTTTGTCATAAAATCATGAATATTTTTCGAGAAAATTAAATGTGTTTTTAGGAAAAGAACTTAATAGTGAGTAATACTTAAAATTCTGTACAATTACTTCAAAAAAGTTTTCTTAAACATTTTTTCAACAATCAGTGTTTTTGACATCAAGCATTTTTGCTCAAAAATTTTTGATGAACTCATACCAAATAGTCTTAAAGAAATATACATGTTAAAGAGAACAAAAATGCATATTTAACACATTCTTATTCACTGACTGACAAAGTGAGAAAAAGCTTCAATGTCTCTTTGGAGAAATTATTTTAAGGATAATATCATATTACTTCAGCTAACTCAGAAATCCATAAAATATAAAATACAATTCTATGTATTACAATGAATTTTTCAAAAAAATTTAATTAAAAAACTTTGAACTGTTAAACAAAAATCTAAAAATAGAACAAAAATATTTGTTCAGCTGTGAACACTTTCTTAAAAAGTAGGTGTATCTCCTGCTTAAACTGCATTTCAAGTTCATGATTCATGATTGAAGTAGATTAAATAAAAAAAGATTTTTTGTCTGTTTTGTTTATATATATATTTATATATTTTGGTAGTTTGGGTATCTTCATTGAAGTTTTGTAAGTCTTGGATTTTTTCAAAAGACTAAAATTATTTGATTTAAATGATTTTAACTTATGCTAATCTCTTATTGGTAGCAAATTTTGTGTCCTGATATTTTTAAAGAAATTTCAGCGTTTATATAATAATAAAATATACATTTTCAGATGCATTAATTTTGTTTTAGATGTATTTTTTTTTTGTAAATAGTACTTGAACAATAGAAAATATTTCTTGCTAATAAAACTAACTGTAGGGACTTAAAAATTATTACAAATAGTATTAATTTTTAAAATACACTGCTGGTCTCTGTAAATGCAAAATCTTGAAGGAAGCATGCATATATCATGATATTTACAACATGCATTAGCGGATGTGAGATATGCAAATGATAAAAATTTCAGCTTAGACGCACATCACGCTCGTCTGTGGTGCCAATGCACAAAGGCTTGGAAATTCAGTAGTTATACTTTCCTTGCGGGTTTTTTTTAAACGATTAATTATGTCTCGTAGAAAACAGCAATCATTTTTCGATCAAGTATCCGAGTTCGACAGATGAAGGATAGTGGCCTACCGAGATTGTGGATTAACTTTCAGGGGAATCAGTAGTCGCATTGGACGAAACAAAACAACTGTAATATATGATCGTTGAATGCAGGAGGTTATGACGGACCGACGTTTTCCATTGCATCCACCTCAGTGCACCCCTTCACATGATGACAGGCAAATTGTGCGCATGGCAGTGACGGATCACTCAGCCCCATCACGAACCATAGCACAGCACATTGAAACTGTAACGTATCATCCAGTCTCTGCGTGTACAATTCGACTCCGTTTACTCCAGAGTGGTCTGTCTACAAAATGTCCATTGATTCATCTGCCTTTGACGCAAAACCGCAGACGTTTCCGCCACCAATGACGTGATGAAAAAAGAATGTGGATGCCAGAATGAAATGAAAGTGTCTTTACTTAAGATTCATGCTTCTGTCTGCATTACCATGGTGGTCGCATTCGAGTCTGGAGACACTATGGAGAGAGGATGCTAAATAGTCAGCTCTACATCTCCGAGGTGTTGGAGCCAGTTGTCCTTTCTTACCTACTACTACTGTTACTAGGGATTACTCACAGTCATATTTCAACAGGATAACTCGTGACCACACGCATTGTCCAAGGGTTTTTCGTCAACCACCAGATTGAATTGTTTACCTTGCCGGCTCACTCTCCGGACCTTCAGCCAATCGAAAACATGTGGTCGATGGTTGCTCAACGATTGACACAGATTATATCCCCAGCTGACGCATGAGATCAATTATGCCAAAGTGTGGAAGCTGCTTAGTCTATTGTACCCCAAGAATATATCCAAAATCTCTTTGAATCAATGTCGAGGCGTGTGGTATCAGTGATTTTGAAAGATGGCGGCTACTTTGGCTACTGATTTTGACCGGAACCACATTTTATAGAAGTCTATAAATTTAATCATTTGATGCTTAAGTCAACATGTTATCTTCAAAATAAATTTTATTGTGATATTTCTTGTCTTTCTTGGTGTTGCAATTTGGGTAACCAGCAGAGTGTTCAAAAATAATTTATCGAAGAAGCTTATAACAAACCTAGGTACTGATTGACTTTTCTCCACACCTTCGATAAATTTAAAAATCAAGATTTTTTTTTTTTAGAAAAAAAGCTCAAAAAAAAGCCAAATGAAAGGCAACTATAAATATTTACGTTTTCAGCTTCTATTTGCCAAATTCAAGGAAACGCGTGATATCATAATATTATTTTTGAAATTTAAACATTGTAAAATAAAATGCTTGTTATTTTTATCTCAGAAGGAATTGAGAAAGATGCCATTCCATTTCGTTTCTCCAAAATTCATTACTTCCTTATTGAATGTACGAAATAAGTACAAATTTAATATTAATTGAAATGAACTGCGCGAATGATTTTTCGGCTCGATTGCACCATTCAAATGTCCAAGTTTGGAGATAATGATATACTTATTTACTAGTATTTTTCACAATATTACTTAGAAACTTTGCATGTTGTTCCAGATAAACGTAAGCCTAAATATGCAATGGACAGGGAACATGAGGGCCAGCGAGCTGAGCGAATGAACCACTTTTATAGCCGAAGAGGATGAGCCTGCTCTTCCTCTTCGGCTATAAAAGTGGCATTACTTACTTTTATGATTTGAGAGTTATATCACAAGATAGAGCTATTCTTCAGCATCAAGTGGATATCTAGTTAAAGAACTTGGATTTATTAGCTAATTGACTTTATTAGCTAAGTGTTGCACGTGCAACAAACTTAGGACATTTTCTGAGTGAGTTCAAGGCAAAAAGCGTCCGGAAGAGGCTTCCCTCATCGAAGAGCCTCCTTTCAACCGTCGGAGCATAGAGTCACTTCGGCTGCCAGGCTTAACCTCGTTCTTTGTTGATTTGGATCGGCGACCAGGTTTTTCCAGCCAACTTTGTACTAATTAAAAAAGTTAATTAGAGATAAGGAATAGACTTATTTTTCTGCAAAGGAGTGAAGCAACTAGATGATGGCCTAAATTAACAATTAAGTGTCCAGATATCGTATTTTCTAACCAGTGCTGACAATGAAATTAGTGTAATAAAATTAACTAAAACACGAACTAAAAAAAGAAAAGACTAATAGCATCTTAATTAATTACAGTATTTTATATATTTCTTAAATGTAATATCTTGGTTGTTCCCAAATTTAATAATGTCAGCTTATTTTAACTTTTGTTGATCTTTTTTTTATATTACTTCAATTGTGCATTTTAATAGCCCACATGGAAATATTCTAGCCCTGATTTTTCAACAATAGTTTTAATTTGAAATAAGTTTAGTTAAAATTTATTTAGCAATAAGTTAATAATAATTAAGTGCAGCTTTGCTTTAAATTTTTAAAATAAAAATAGTATATTGTAAAAACACTCTGAAAAATAAATTGGTTTCCCAATATGGTATTTATAGAACATGTCGTGGGCTGCTTAAATACTGTTTTAATATCAAATTATTCGGAAGTATTATGTTAGATTATTATTCTTACTGATGAGTGCTAGCTTTAACTACTTCAGCTGTATTTTTAATTTTTTTTCCTGACTTACCATGTGCGTGTGTTTTATTAAAACCTCATAAAATTAAACTCAGAGAAGAAATTAAAAAAAATTTTTTTTAACTTGGCAAACCAGTTTAAATATTTCTATCATAATAACTCACTTTTTATCTGTTCTTTTTTTATTTATTTATCTATTTATTTATTTTTTATATATATTTTAATTTTAATATTTAAAATTTTTTTAAGTCATCCTCTATCTCATTAAATAATTGTTAATATAATTGACTTATCTCACTTTAAGTCCTTAAACTTAAAGGGTTATATTATTTTAACTAGCAGTTCACAGTTATCTATCAATATCTCAACAGATCTACTATTTATGTCCACTAACCTCAAGAGTTTGATGATTTAATGTTAAGTCAGTACGGGGAAGATGTTCAGTTACGGTATCTGGGTACTTAATTATTCTGATCTTCTTGTATATTTACTAAGTTCTTCACTTAGAACTCTGTTTTAATTTTTTTTTCTAAACATGAAAACTACAGGACAGAACAAACTCTCCTAATGGACAAACAGACTCACAAACAAAAACACCTCAAACAAGAACAATACAGGTACACAAAATACACAAGAAACAACACACGACTACCTACATCCCACGACCACAGACAAAATGAGTAACATTCTAGAGAAATTGACCCATTACAAATCTGGCAAGAGATTTTGTTTGCACCAGTCAGTAAGGGATACTGCCGATGTGCTCTTAGAGTACATCGGTGACATTCACAGTACACCTAGACATGATCAAAAAAACCCGGGCAGATTCCTCTATTCCTAATGATGACCACCCAAAACAAAGCTCGCGCACTACACTAAACGTTAAAAATACAAGAAGTATACCAAATGTCATCAGATGCTATGAGGAACACAAATATATTTACAATAGGTCAAAAATTGAATACTATAGACCTATATTAAGCTGCTACAAATGTCAATTTTTCGGCCATACTGACACCCAATGTCAAAACAAAGAATACTGTGTGAAATGTGATGGACGGCACAGTATGGACGAATGTAAACTCATACCAACATGCATGCATTAATTGCTCGTACGCGAATGACAAACATGGAACTCACTACAGAACAAAACACGCATATTACTCAACAGAGTGCTCCTATTACAGATGCTACATTTGTCACAATACGAACACAAGAGACACACCAAGACTTCACCAAACACTTTTATTTTTCAACTCAGCGTGCCGGAAGGACACAGTTTCTTTATTGTATTTATCTTGTTTTATTTGCTTATTTAACCATAAATTAACCTCTTTCAGTAATATAAAATTAATTCTAAACTTCGTTACTGGATAGTTATTTCAAATTAATAATCATACAATTAATTTATAGTAAATAGTAAAATATATTATCATAAACCAAATTATCTAACATTTATTTATTATAGTTGAAGAGTTAAGTTTAAAATAAAAACTGCAAACAAACTAATATTCAGGGTAATTTACAGTAAGTACCATGAGATGCACAACATTTTCAGACACATAATTACACAAACATGTGAATTCTACAAATTAATTTGCATAACAGTAGAGTAGTGACAACGCTCCCGGCAAAATACATTAGGGACAACACCACTGAGACAGCCTTGCTTCAAGACCCACATGTTAACAATTTTAAGCTGTATGGTTTTCCAGACTGCTCGACATACAGTCATTCAAACAATGGGGAAGATTGGTTAGTAGTCACAAAACAGGTGATGGTAAATTTATTATCACCAACAGAAACGTCAACCTTTTCGACACTGACAAGACAACAAGACAATATAACGATAAGGTACGGAATATGCGAGACCACATGGAGATTTGACGGAAGCTCTAGCAGAATGGTCACTTTTCATTGACAATTCATCACCATTCCTCTTGTGAGCAGATTTGAATGTAAGGTCTCAGCTTTGGGGGTTCAAGGATGACAGAGGAAAAATATTAATTGATTACCTAATTGAACATGACCTACATAAAGCAAATCAGGCCAATAATATACCAACATTCCACCCAAAATGAGCTATTTTCAACAATTGGAGAGTAATAGGCACGTACACGGCAAGCGACCACAATTACATAAGATTCGAAATCAATTATGAAAGAGAAAAAAATTCCAGTACATGTCTAAAAATGAAATTTTGCAATCACAATAATTTCAAAAGACTAATTCAAGCTAACTCAAAGAAAAATATTAGGCAAATTAAGCAACGTAAATATTAGGTTGGGGAAAAAGAAATCCATTATTTTTACGTGAACTTTTTGTAACTTCTTTCAGATTCGCTTTGTAAAAAGGTTTAAAACAGTTTTCATGTAGATTTTTAGGTCTTGTGCGAAGCTACGACTGCTGACATGCTGTCAAGTTTGATAATTTTTGATATTTTATAGACATTCTTGATGATGTTGTATCCATGCGAGGTGCATCTTTAGCATCCAAATATCCAAACGGAATCGACGAAACCAAAATTGTGCGTAACTAGTTGTTACTGTCATATATAGGACGATAAACACCTTTCACAATTTTAGCCACCTGGTTAGCATTTTCGCCATTATAAAAGAAAAACTAAAATGTATCGAATTTTCTGTTTGTTGTCTTCTATTTTTAAAACCTTGTACTCATAACTGAATTAATCAAACAAAAAACCGCAAGAGAATATTTTAGTGTCAAATGTCACCTTTCCAATGAGCATACATTTAAAATTGTTTGATAGATATCTCACGAGATAACGATCACTATAGACGTCTACCGAAAAAATAATGGATAACTTTTTCCCCAACCTAATATTAATTGCAAGTTATAAATAGCAAATTAAGCAACGGATGAATTAGATAATTTAACAAAAGAACTGATAGAAATAACAGAAAACGCTGCAAGAGTAACTTAGAGAAACAAGAAATGCTACAGTTCTCCATCCATTAAATGGTGGTCTAAGGAACTCGCGATACAAAGGAATAAAATTAGGGCACTTCATCGTAGATTCTTGAATAGTAAAGAAGAAAATAAGCAGCGGAGGCTTATGTTCTGTAAAGAACGTTCAAAATACAAGAAGCCATACTAAACATCCAATCAAACGCATGGAAAAAATTTTGCATGAAACAAATAGACACATTCGGAATCGCCTTAAAATATGAAGGCATGAAGGAAATTGTTGTGAATGTGTTATCCGGCCACAATCATGGTTTCTCAGATGACTAACGCATTATACTAGTTTCTAACTTACCATCGAGTGCAGTGTTCAACTCCAATTTACAAGAACTTTCGTTAAAGACGAGAGGGGCATAGCTGCTCGTTTGTTCCTATGGCTCGCGAGTACGTGCCATCCTTGTCAGAGCTAACTTTGCATTTAAATGTCTAGTTAGGACAAACTGCACGACCACCATGCCCAAGTTACAGTGACAAACTGGTAAAACGACTTCTCTTGTTCTCCAGGAAGACGGTATATCCAGCAAAACCATGTTAAGGACAATTGTTAAGGAGCGGACTGCGGCTCATCCTGTAACAGCAGTAGAAATGCCAGTAATTTAGGGGTGGGTGCTAGAGGTTTTCTAGGTTTCCCACTAGCTGCACGTAAATACGGCCCACCCTCCAGCGAATTCTCTCAAGAGGGCGCAATACCCCAGCTCGCACATGTAATGGTGAAGCTCTCTGCGATGGTCTCATCATGCGCTCGGACTTTGTGTTGTTTTATCCTTAAATAAATGGGGAGTTAGGCGTACGCAGCCGGACCTTTCAAGACTTACACTTGCTTAGCGAGTAGGCAGTCTGCCTGTGGCGTCCGAGTTCAAGACTACATTTACAATTTTGGCATTCTTTTATTTATTTCGACAATTCATTCCATTCTGCTTTTTGGCGATGGTGCGCTGAGTTGGCAATCGAATAGTTGACGCTCTGACCTTCAGTTCAACAACTTGTGAGTTTGAATCCCACCTCAAGCTTGGATGTTTAAAGTGGTTTAGAGTCCATTATAAACTATAGATCCCAGAATAACTACGTCTCGTGTGTAAAAAATGATGCATATACAAAGTCTCACATGATCTGATTAGAGTCCCGATCCGAGTCCCAATGAACATTTGTGAAACGAATTAGAACATGTATTATGTAATACATATGTTATGCATTACAACATATGCTATGTATTACATAGCATATGTTGTAATTTAATTTTTATGTATTACAATTAATTCTAATTTTTATGTATTACATGAGAATTAGAATTAAGAAATAGAAATCAGTGTTTTCTAATTTTATTGTTGATATAGTACTTTGTATAATTAAAATGGGAAGTTCGACTTTTGACACTTATTGAAACTGGATTATAATTTTACCATGTTTATTAAATTGAAATTTATATAACTAGACTTATAATAATAAATAATTTTTATAAAATTTTTATTAAATAAACCCACAATTTCTTTAAGATCAGTGGTTGGTAAATTTATGTTTTTCCCAATAAAACTTTTAAGTAAAATGCTTCACAAAATTATTGCAATATGTATTCACAAAAAACTACTATTATTTATTACCTTTATATATTGCTGATTCTTAATATTCAGGAAATATCTTGTTTATACTTTAATGTAAAATAATTTTGAGTATTACTTTGCTGTTAAGGCTTTTTGAAAACAAGTTTTCATGAAGAAAAGGCAAAGAGAAAAAATTTTGAAGAAAACATTTAATAATATGAGCAAATTTTTGTGCTCATTCAATAGATTTTCGGATGACTTTGCATAATGGGAGAATAAACACAGTGAAAAAATAAAGGGTAAAAAGAGAAGGGGTTGCAAATTTCAAAAACATTCAATTTTACCTTTAATTGCTTCGAAACATGTTGAATGCACGTCTGCGTAATACTCGAAGGTTTTAATTCTGCAGTTTTTGAAATCTACTCCATGCGAACAGTGATTTTTTCATAGGGTTGAAAAATCAGTCTCCCCCTAAGTCAGACAAGCCCATTTCAGCGAAAAGAGTGATGACTCAGGAAAAAATAATGATGCACATTAAAATTTAATTTAGGCACGCCGTTTCCCCCTTTCACGTTCTTTGTACTTGAATTTTAAGCTCTAAGGCCGTTTATAATGATAAGTGAAAGCATTCAGACTTAAACCAACTGAAATTCCTCTCCAATCTTAAAAAATGTAAAACAAAATGCCCTATAAGGAGAGAACTCTTAAGAGAGTTTCTTTTTCTTGTTCTAAGAATGCGTTTTTAAAGCGAGATTTCTGAAAGTTTCTGATTGGCAAATTCTTGGGCAAGTTATCCAAGGAACTGGAAAGTTCGTTTGACGAAAGATTAATGTAGCCATGCCAGAAATTCCGTGGCTATCGAAGCTGAAGGCCACATCAATAGCAGCTCTCTCCGATTGCCCTTAAAACTGATGGTAGTTTAAACTCCCTTCTATGCAGAGAATCTGCCAATGCATACTTGAAATTTTTTAAGGATTCCTATTTTATTCTTTTATTTAGCAACTATTTGGAAATTTAATACATCGCCTTTTCAGAATTTGCCAATGGTTCATAAACCTTTCAAAACTGTTAAATCCGTGAAATGAGATAAAAAAAAATGTGTTAAAAATTTAATGGTGAATTTTTATTGGTGGATTTTTTCACAAAATTTGGCCTTTGTCAATATGCAACAGCGATCATAATTTTAGTGATGAAATTATATAGTTTCTTATCATTCCACTGTGATAAGTGAAAAATTGTTATGATTTTTATTGATAATTAGTAACTACAATAAAGAACAATATAAATAATTAATATACGTATTTACATTTTTATATTAATTAAGAAATATCTTCAACTTTATAGTTTTAATTTAATTCTCCTTAAATTTTAATTTGAATTATTCTTTTCTCTTTTGTTATTCCTTTAATTGTTTCCTCTTTTATTCATTTTTCGATTGAATTAATCACTAAGAAAATTTTTTCAGTTAGCAACATATAAATAAGTATATTTCTCATAACAATATCCTTATTCTCAAATCTATTATGAAAAAAATATTTTTTCATAGTAATTTTTAATAATTTTATATAAATTTTTTTCTTTGTAATATAAATGTTTTTCTATGGAAATAAATTGAAAATTTGTGACAACTAGGGATCTTGATTAAAGATTGACTCTTGAAGAGTGAAGGGTTTTAGGTTATTTTTTTAATTGGGAGTACATATTTTATAAAGTACTCAGAATTTGTTCCTGTTATTATATACAGAATAAATTAAGCATGAAAAGAAAATCTATGCATAAACATCAAAATACTCTGAATTTAAAGTGCCGATCGTCCATTGATAAGTTTAATATTACATTGTTAAATAAAAAGTTAAATTTAATATTAGAGTCAAAACTTTCCAAGAAATTTTGGTATAAAAAATTCTTGGAAACTTTGAACAATCGTTTTTATTTGTCAATATAATGTCTAGAGTTCTTACAGATCCTTATGTGGATGATTTATAAACAGTGCTGATCCTCATAACTGTGAATAATAATTGGCTTGTTATTTTGATAATATTTAAAATATTTCCAAAAGAATTTAAAATGTCTAAAATTTCATTAGTTTTTGAATTGTTAAATATAAATTAGATTTGATGGAATGCAGCGAGATCCAGAAGCATATTTAGAAATTGCTTAGGTAGATTTAAAATACTTGACAAGTTTTCTCATGGCAACAGAGATAGCTAATTTTAAAAGATCTCTCTTTTAGGAGCTCAACCGAGAACAGATTGGTTTACTAATTTTTTACTATCTGTATATCTGCTTGATATCTTATATACTGTAAGCTGAGTCAGCTTTAAGAACATCCAACTGACATGATAAATCTGGATTTAATTTAGTTTTCCCATGTAGTAATTGAGTTATTGGACCTGCAAATTAATGTTCAGAAAAATGTATTGTAAATAGTAAATAATTAAATTTTATTATAATAACATTTTTTTTCTGTTTTACAATTAAGTTTCTTTAAGCATTTTATACTACGTTATAAAATTTTATTGAAAGATAAAAATTTTGTAAAATATTCTTTTACACAATCCTTCCTTTTTTATATCCGTATTATACAGTTATTAAATTATTATATAATTTACACCATTATTTTTTATTATATAATTTACACCA
>JAPDSC010146635.1:48396-80825 GCA_026290005.1 Latrodectus geometricus | reverse complement strand
TTATTATATAATTTACACCATTATTTTTTATTATATAATTTACACCATTATTATATAATTTACACATTTAGAACCTTAAAAAACCTTATAAATCAAATAACTTCACATTTAAAAACTTTTCCCGTCAGGTAAAACATCTAAATTTTCTCCAACAATGAAAACTTCCTATTATTGGTAATCTATACACATGTTTCTTAAGTACATTTTTTTTTGGATTTGAGATTAATTACTTCACTTCCTTTTTCACTTTTTTGTACTTCCGTTTATGCTTTAGATTTTTTTATAGAGCTACGTAATTTTGCTCTTTTCAAGTTAAATCTACTTTTAAAATTTCAACCCTCAAGTATTATTTAACTTGTCTGGATCACCAAATAAATTTAAATGTCTATGCAGATACCTTTTACATATTGAATATATAAATCGTTCTCAAAGATGTATCGCTTGCATTTTCCTTACATATTGAATGAGTATCTTCTGTAGAATCAGATTTTCTGCCATCTAAGAACTCTAATTTAAATTCGTTTTAAAAGTAGATACTTCATAAATTGTATCCTAAATAGCTTTCATTATTAATTCCCTAATTTTTTTTTGTTTATCTAATTTTGCAAAAATAAGCTGATGATATTCTTTTATTGAATGCTTAATTTATGACTTAAGCGTTTTATTTATTTCTTCTATAAAGTTCATTCATTGATGTAAAGTTGAATACATCAAAAGTGTAAGGTCTGTGGAATATAATATTTGTAGTTCTTAAGAGTTATTATGGGATTTAAATTAATATTTGTTGTTCGTGAAATTTATAGTAAATAAATGATCATCATAAAAATATACACAGCGAGAGAAATAAAAAAATTCAAATAAAAATGTACTACCTCAACATTTATTTGAACCTTTTGTATATAGGATCTGTAAAAGTAAATTTACTTCTTAGTTTGATATATGGTTATCTAAAATTCGATGTACTCTGTTGGTATATGCTAAAGATTTATTTGAATGTAGATATTGAGCGATACAAAATAATTTTGAAATGTTTGATGATGTTGAAAATGTGTGAAAATATCAAATGTTGCATAGGATTTAAGAAATAGTAAATATTATTAAAATTAAAAACAAGTATTAAACTCAAATGAGATTCTATATGTAAATGATCGAGATCATTTACAAAAAATCACGTGATTTATCTCGATTGTCTAGTTAAAAATGTAGAAGATAATATCAAATTTTAATTAGGCTGAAAGAAAAATGCTTACATTATTTGTTTAAAAAACTCTATTATTCTATACCTATTGACATAAAAAGAACTATATTTTATGTTTTAAGAATAAAAATCCTTCAATGTCTCTATTATTGATTTCGTTAATCCTGAAATTAGCTGCAAAAAATTTTAATCCTTTATAAATGGAAAATTATTTTCAAAAGAATTTTCATCTAATGTGTGTGTGGGGGGGGAGGGGTTATAATTATTCCGTTAAGATTAATAATATTTAAATGAGAGCAAATTTTCCTTTTTCCAAACTCACTTTTTTTTTTTTAGATTTCAGTTTAATAGCAGATATCATCTCTAGATGGGATCCCCAGCATTTTTAAATACACCAGTAAAAAAAGAATACATGGACTTAAAACAGCTGTTAATTATTGAATTCTAACATTTTATCAACTGCAGAGGAAACGTACGAAAGAGAGAGAATTTATTAAAAGTTAAAAATATATATTTTTGTTGAAAAAATGTGTGAAACCAACTTAGTTAAATAGATAGAAATGTGTAAAAAAAATTGTGAGGTAGAAGAACTTCATTCTTAAACAAATCTATGCTTCAAAAAGAGTTTGTGTAAATATTCAAAATTGAAAAGTAGCTATAAAACTTGTGAACAGTTAAATTACAGAGACATGCAAGTAAACCTTTAATTATGATTTACACCTTACTAATGCACTAAACTAAAGTAATCAAACTGCAAAAGTAAAATAATTAATGAAAGTCATTTACAAAAAAACTAGATTTTTCTTACCATTTTTGATTTCTATTCTAGTGTTGTTAAATTTAGAGCAGTAGCCCAGACAAAATTTGATCAAGTTTCAATTTTATGTTGACACAGGTGTTCGATTCTGCACCTAATTATTTTTATATTTGCAAATAATATGTAATGAGGTTATTTCCATAAATTCTTGCCGGTAGCATCATCCAATTATATAGCGAGATGTCTTAAATGGTCATTGAGCCCAGTTAAAAAAATTTATTGATTTCTTTAAACTACTTTTAATGAAATTTAACAGCTTTCTATATTTTTCTGGGATAATTATTATTTTAAAATTTTACTGCCTTTCATTATTGGCAGTTTACCAGCTCAAAAATTGTTATTTTCTAAAAAGATCAAAATTTTGCTTTTGATTAATTTATTTCAGACTGGTTCAAGACCAAAATAAGGGTTGTTGATCATGCTCTCACCTTTTTATCAAAAACACCAAAGTATCCAGACAATCACTGTTAGAGTTATTGTAAGCAAAATTGCTTGTGCAAAGCCGGTAGTGGAACTTGATTGTTTGAACAGATAATATTCTCTTATAAAAGTAACTTTGCCCATGCATTTTTTACTGCATGTGAGAATGCGAAATATTTCTTGGATTATCACGGTATATCTTTCCAAAGGAAATGATAATTTTATGCCATCAGCTGAACAGCAAATAATTTTCATTTTTGAGCCGCCAGTGTATCAATAGTCCCAGTTTTACTACTGAGAAATTTATTCTAATTTTTTCGTAAGAGACATTTGATAACTACATAAGACTCTTGTCAAAATTATGTTTAATAACCATGAAATCAGCAGATATATTTATAAAAAGACTAGTTACGTCAACAGTAATATAAATAAAAATTTATAATTGCGCTTTCATTTATCTGTAATTTAAAGTTTTTCGGACAAATTATAATAATATTTCAATGTACGTATGAATAGGGTGCAAACCAAACAAAAATTCAATAATAGAAGTGGAATTTGTTTTAATACATCTAGAAATAGGCACACATAGTAATCTTTACAGTTTTCTTAAATCAGCCTCGACAATTTCATTTCCAGTTCTTGACCACCAAATCTCCAAGCAGTAAGTAATAATGGGAGAAATGATCAGGCATAAATTCACTGAATAACTTTGGGGTTTACTTACCAAGTTCCTATAATTGCATTTCTACATTTCCAGAAAACATTTTTTGCTTTGTCAATATTAAAGCTAAAATTGTTCCAACTGAAATTCATATGAGAAAAGTTTCTAAAGAATTTCACTTTCTTGGAATAAGTTAATTCTTGACCAATGAAAGTTATTCTTGTCAAATTTAGACTTTTTCTTTTTGGAGTGGCATCATTAGTAGCTTCTTACAAATATGAAGAAAGACCGTCGTTGCATGAAATTTCCACCCATTTAAGACACTGAACATTTTCCTAAGATCATTGTGCAAAATTTACCACTGACTTTAATAATTGGATTATGTATGTAACCAATTGTGGTTATGCTATATTCACGATTAAGGCCTCCAGAATAGAATTTACAACGCAACCCCATAAGTGCGTAAATGAATCCTTCCTTGATCCAGGTTAGCTTGGATCATATCTTCCCCTAAAATGTATTTTCTATGAAATCTGTTGTCAAGTAGATTTTTAATCCAGAAAAAAATAGTGTCATTAATTTATTTCATAGAAACGGATTGTAAGATAATTTACACAGGCACCATATCAAAAGATTGTTCAATATCTAAAAAAACAAAGCAATATTTCTTACCTGTTAAAGTTTCTTCTAAAATTAAGGACAGGTAACAGTACGCACTATTTGTGGATTTACTTCACTGAAAAGCATATTTAGAGCTAAAAAGTGATTTGTCCAACAGATGTCTCAGATATAAATGTCTGTCAGCAGTTATTTTTAGTGAAAAAGATGTTAAACTGAGGTGTCTAAAAAATTTGGCCTCCTATTATCTTTTCCCATTTTAGGGATAAATGTTATTATATGCTTTTATAAGCAATAAGTACGTGCCCAAAGGTATAAAAAAATTCTCAAAATTGTGTTAATAAACTGTGAGAATTTCTTCAATATGAAGAGCCAGTACAAAACTATCCATTCTAATAACTAAAATGGCTTGAAAGAGCTTATATCCTATTCAATTTTATCATACGTTATTATTTTTAGCAATGTCATTTACTTTGCTATAATTATATATAGATTTTTCGTGTGAATATGGCTACAATTATTGTGTGAATATGGAAGCTCCAGTTATTTCCCTTAGGAACTCTAAAAGTAAGCTCTGATTAATGCAGGTAACATTTACCCAGATTCTGAACACTTATTATTAGGTAGTTTAAAAAGTTCACACAAACGGTTATTTCTACCTTTAAATATTATTTAATATAAGTCAAACACACATTATTAATGTCAGAGCAGTAAATTCCTTATAAAGTTTTTTTTTATTTTTTGATAGCTTCATTAAAAGTGGTCAATGCACAAGTTTATTTTTCTGAAGTTAACCATTTTTCTATTAAAGAGCTTTTTGCATTATCTAGGGAATTTTCTTAGCTTATTAAACGACCCACTTGCAATTTTGATTGCAATGTTAGAGGAGGAAACTGTGAAATTAGTTAACACCACACTTCTTAATTTGCTAAAACCAATTTTACCAAAACCCTAATTTTAAGAGGAGTTATAACACAATTTATCTAATCAGTTGTTTTCCAAGCAAATGTTTGCTACACAATACTGTTAAATAAATTGAAATTGTATTTGCCACAAAATTATGTCACCTAAATTAATTTGTAACCTCATGGGGAAATATTATCTTCTTCATACATGATTGTGAAAATCTCTAACTTCTATTGACATTTGTAAGATAGTTGAATACAGTGGAAATTTCCGATGAAAAATAAAATATTTCTTATTGATATTATTTATAAAATATTTCTTATTATCTCAATTTATAATGAAAAAAACTGCTCTCACTCTAAATTGTCATTAGAAATGGGTTTCATAAATAATAATTATGGAATAAAAAACATTGTATATAATATAGTTTGGATAAGAAAGTTTAATCGACATAAAATAGATCATTCTTGTATTTCACATATTATGAACTAAGAAAGTTAAACATAGAAGCTCAATTATTTTTTATTTTTTACAAATTCCTTAATAAATAAACTGACTGATTTAATTCTGCTTGTGGAAAACTTTCTAAAGTTGTTCACTAGCATAATTTATTTGCTTTAATGAAATACTGAAGATTACTGAATTAACGATCATATTGAGTATTTTTAGGCAGGTAAACAAATCAAATTCAGCATATAATAATTTAAATGAAAAACCAAAATTATTCGCAATTTAGAAAATTTTTAATGAACACGTATATTAAAAAAACGTCGTTAAAAAGATTTAGTCTACTCAAATTTGTAAGTTAAGTTAGAAAAGTATGAAAAGTTTACCTTTTCGTCAGAATTTTTAGTTTTAAGGATTTTAAATGAATAAAAAGTTATTTTAAAAATATGAATCCTTATTATTAAATTTCTATTTTAAAAAGAGAAAAATTAAAGTTTGTAATTTTTCCTTCTTAGTTGTTGTTGTTGTTGTGTGCCAGCCAGGCCGCAATATGGGGTGCGCTGCTCCACTTTTCCAGCTGAACCATATTTGGTGTGGAGTCCGACTTCCTCAGTACACACATGCCCCGTTTAGGTACTCGTTTATAGGTTAGGTACCCTACACACATAGCTACCCGTTTATAGGGTAGGCAACCATTAACACACAAAGAAAGGACAAAGACAAGAAAGAGAGAGAGAGAAAGTACATCCATGCCCGAGCCAGGATTCGAACCCAGGTCCTACCCATCTGTAGTCAGGTACGCTATTCCTTCTTAGTTAAGTATATATTTTGCTTTCTAAAATATCTACTTATTTATGTATTATAAAAATATCTCTAATTTATACATTTTTCATACTTTATAATTCTATTCTTTTATACAGGTTTATTTATTTTTTCAATTGTATATAGTTGGTAAATGTTATTGAGAAAACTTATCATTTAGAAAAACAATTATTTGAAAACTATGTAAGAAAATGAATTTATTATATTAAATAATTCCCCTTATTCTAGTTAAAAAAATAGGAATTCCTTTTCCTTTAGAAAATATTTATAAGATGTTATGTGTAAAATATTATGATGATTATAAATTTTTATTTACACTGGTGTTTAGAAATGAAATGTTTTTTTGCCATAACTCCATGAGAAATAATTTGAGACATAATATTCAGAAATGAGATAATATTTTGTACTTAAACGTTGACAAAATCATAGTTGTGAAAAAAGGAATACTATGCATGGAATCAAACATGTCTTTATAGAATGCACAATATCATTATAAATGATTGTTTGCCCAAGAGGAAACATTTCAAGATGTTGCTAGTATGGTGCATGTCCTCTTACTGCAATGGTTGTTTCGTACTGTCTCTCTATACTCAGCACCAGATTTTTCACCAGTTCTTGAAGTAAGAATGTCCATTTGTCATCCAACATGTTTCAGATGTTGAAAGCTCCACGGAGAATATAATCATACTGCAAAACATTTCTGAAAACATAAACTTTTTACATATATTCATGAAATTTAAATCAGGAGTACACTTGCCAATCCTGCTCGACTGTCAGCCAAGTGATTATCCCTCTTGCCTTTTATTCAACAGTTCGTGGGTTCAAATCCAGTTTTGGTCTTGAATGTTTGCAGTGGTTCAGAATCCACTTTGAACCGTAGGTCCCAGTCTAATTAGAAGCCCCCGAGTGCAAGGACCGTTGAGGGATAAACAAACCAAACACTGGACAATTCACTAGACTGATATTTTCACTTTACAGTGGCTGCTGAACAACAGGAGTCCTGTTTGGGCGTGCATTGTCTCCCATAGAAACGAAGTTTTCTCCAATGGCATATTGGAACAGACAGACATGGAAAGAACCTCTTTTTACAACAGCGATCTGTGGTTGCAGAAACTTTGTTGAAAACGTGAAACGTGATAAAAAATTATTTATTAATTCTGAAGCTGATTTTAGAGCAATGTCTATTAGTTTATTTCCACTAATACCAACAAGAGATAGAACTCATGAAAAAAAAATTCTGGCTTCTTTTGAGCAGAATTGTCTATGAATAGTTTTTTGTTTCTTTAATAAGTGGATTATCAATAGTTGAAATTTCTAGAGATGTTAAAAGACTATAAAATCTGTGTATAAAATTGATTTTTGAATTCCCTGTACATCAATAAATTTGAGTGCCAAATAAGTAGAAGTAGCTTCAGAAGAGAAAACTAAGGTAAAAGGGAGGAGTTTATAGTTGAACACTTGGTCGTTAATAAAAAATCCACAACTCACTTGATTTTGATGTTTCGAAAAATCTGTAAATGCTGGTTCATATGATTGGTAAAATTGTCAATGTTCATAAAAAAAAAGATTTTAAAATTGAGATATTGAAGTCTGACTAATAAAAATTCCCAAAAGAGATAATCTAAGATATATCATCTTCTATCCATAGGGGATAATCGAAAAGAATACTTCTGTAGACCTTTACATCAACAAAAACATCTGGAAGTTTATTTTGCATTTGTATTATGAATGAAAAATACATGACGGATGAGCTTTAACAACAAGCTATATAACATAAATATTCTTGTACATAGTTTGTGGGATTACTGATAAAATTGGGTTGATAGCTAAAACAAAAAGTGTCACACTTAAAATAGATCTCTGAAAATCTCCTTCTGCTGGCAAAAGTTACTTTAATAAGTATTTCCTAACTGTACTTTAAAAAATATTTGCTTTAAAAATGACCCTGGAAAGTAGTGGAAGAGAAATGTAAGGAAATACCCCTGGAAATTTTTCAAAAAGCTCTTCTATCATGGATATCACTATGCAGACTTATAGTCCAGAAAAAGGTTATCAGATTTGAATATTTAAAGAAATAGTCTTTATATTTTAAACATTAATTAAATGGTCCCGAAGTCATTCTAAAAATGTGTTAATACCCTCTGTATGACTTGTAAAGGAATGAAGATAGCAAAAGTAAAAACTACTTAATTGATTTCTGAAAGAAGAATAATATAATGATAATTTCATAATAAAGATCTTGTTTTTTTGTTTTATTTCTCAAAAGTGAAACAAAATAAAACTAATCTTATAATGTGCAAAAAATGCAAAATAATAGAATTATTTAAGATTTAATTAAAAATAATAAGGGAAGAGAAAAAATACCCAAAGAATAACAAATAGAACTGTAAAAAATTACTACTTTGTGTACATCTGAATTTACAAAAGAAAAATTTCTTTTGATAAAAAAACAGTACGTCATACTCTTTGACTTCCCCTTGGGAGAATAAAACGAGTAATAGAAAACGTGTGATTTATCAAACACATTTCTTTTAAGAAAAAGTACTACACACGAGAGAACGGGTAGATGGTAAAAAAAAAAAAAAAAAAAAAAAGGACAAAAAGGCGTTTTTTGTGGTTCCTACTATCTTTATGTCAGTTTTCCCTCAACTTTTTGCTGACAAATCAAATCATACAAGAATCACGGGTGAGACTAAGAACTGCACACTACGTGTTTCTTTTATGTCATACCCCCGGTAGTAGTTCCTATCTCTTATGAGAGGGTGTAGCGACTGTGTCAGCCAGACTGCAAGCTCATTCATATTATTATCTATCAGGCTGGGGACTTATCTCCCGCTTCCCTTTTCAGCACTTTCACCCGCACACTCTCTCCCCTGAACATATTCTTCGACCCCTGTTTTATTTTATCTTTCAGCCTTCTTCGTCGCTTTTTCCTCTCTTTTCTCACCTAACCAATGCTGAGATGAAGTTGAAGATTTTTATTTTATTTTGGGATCCCCGTTTCATACGGATTTTGATGCTAGAATTAGAATGAAATTCAAAATAATAATGTTTTAAATTATAAAACTTTCTGTTACTAAATCAGGCAACAAAATTTATGTCGGTAAAGATCCTTTAAATAAGCCACCTTAATTTTTTAAATGAAAAGCAATAATAAGAATAAAATTGTAAAACCTCATGTTGCAAGGACAAATAAATATATTGAACATATTGAATATCAATCGCATTAATTTGTCAATGTTTCATCTTGAATTGCTAAAAAAAATCTGAAAATGTGTATCTGTTACATTTATAAATAATGGACACTCGAAATGTATATTTAAATAAACTAAATTTGTCTAAATCAATGTTCGTTTAAGTAAGTTAGGATTTCTATTTTCCAAGGATTAGGATTTCTAAAGTTAGAGTTTCTATATTCCATATTTTTACCAACTGAAGCTTCCAAACATAAAAAACTCAACGTAATTTTAGCTCCTGGTAAAGTGATAGACGATACTCGAGTAGGCACCCTATTTTACTTAAAATTGTCCCATAAGGAACATTCAACATAGGAAGGTCTTTGTCCGGTTGTTTTGGCTAGGTTAAATTTTAAACTATCTACTTTCTAGAAACGAGGACGATGCTTTTTTAGGCACATGCAGCACATAGAAGAAAACTGTTTAATTCATAATAGTACGTACTATACTAAATATTAAAGTAACTAATGGGTATCAATTTATTTTTATAATAGCTTTTTGATATGAATATACTATAAAATTTTATTGGTTTGGCACTGCATAGCTTAGAGCTTAATAGCCTAATTGCTTAAATGGCCAGAAATTCGAGCATCCACAATGTGTCGGACATTTTCAAACAAAGTATGCCGTATTAAATTATCATAAAGGATGATACTCTGATAATTTTTGAGCTCCCACCTCGACCAATTTGCATAAAGAAAGAATAACCACAGCATTTGTCAACCAATGTTCAACCAATGATTGAGATTGGTGTCTGATTGATATTGAATATGGGTTTCTCCACGTCAAAGAGCTGTCACTGGGTATGCCGTAATCCCTTCTTATTAAATTGTCCTTTTATTCGATTTTTATCCATGATGATTTGAACATTATCTTACTTTGAATGATCTGGATCATATTTTAACCAGATCCAGAGCAATTTACCAAGTATTTCCTTTTGAAATGGAAGTTATAAATAATATGTTTTATTACAATTTCTCTATTAAGCAGAAAATATTTGCAAACTATAAGATTCTGTTAAAAATCATTAACATAAAATTAAGATGTGCTTTGATAATTAGGTGATTAGGAAGATTAACTAAATGATTAAAATAGCGTAAGTTAGTGGTCTCGTTCCTATCATTTATATAAAAAGAAATATTGTCCAAAACAGGCAATAAATAAATAAATAAATAAATAAAAAATAAGAAAAATAAAAAAAATCGTGTATTCAACTTAGGTTAGAATCATAATATCTTTGTTTTCACTAGCTGTGATTTTATTTTCTCGTTTGTGCAATTATTATTGATAGTCACACTACATAAATCTGTATTAGTTTGTATTTTGTTGTGAATTGAAAGAAATTAATAGAAAAATCAATTGAATTGTCATGAATCAATCAATCAATTAAATCGTCAAGAATAAATAAATCAGTTGAGTTGTCAGGAATCAATTGAATTGTTAGGAATTAAATCATTTCACTTACAATTTTTATAAGCATTACATTGATAAGAATGCTAATATTTTTTAATTATGTCCATCTATGATTTTATGAAAACTTCAGTAGACTATAATAAGCTTTATGCTTGATAGATTTAGGACGTAAACTATATCATAATAGCATACCAAGTGTGATAGATTTGAGTTCTTCTTAAGCTCTGGTAATTTTATGAAATTAATAATTGTTGCTGCCAAGAACACATTTTATATCATGTTGAATATATATATAGGTTCCTTCAATCAATTGTATCACTTCATGGACGTGCAAAATCCTTCCTGTCTTGCCTTGACTTCCCACGTGGGATAAGTTACAGAAAGCTGCTAATGGATCAGTGAATCACGTTGGATATCTACAACTGAGCTAGTGACATTCTTCTAGAAAGAATAATATAATATAGAAATAATCTGAACACACATTAGTGTATCAAAACCTCGTTGAAAGTACGTTTAGAAGGTTAGTTACTGTAATTTCAGCATATGAAACATTATCCCTCTATTAAAGGATGCATGCTGTACCATAACCTCTTTTGATTTCTGTCCCTCATTGTAGAGTGATACATAATATACATTCATAGTATAATAAAAGAAAATCAAATGTTGTAAACAGAAAAAACTCACTATTTAGTTTTCTTACATTTTTTATAACAGCATTTATTTTGTGCATTCAATTAGTTTATTAACTACGTAAAACTTCTTATTACTCAAATGTATGTAACTTTTATTGATACATTTCAGAATATTTATAGCTTCTTACTTTATTATAAACATAATGCAGATCTGGATAAATGGCAGAAAAAATGTTTCGGGACAAAAACATTATAAATAAGACTCCTATAGTAATCACACACACAAGTAAGTAAACTTTAATCATACTGAAAGTAATACCAAGTTTCAAATTATTTAAGAAAATCTAGAAAAATTAATGATTTTAAAAAAGCTTTAAAATACGACTTATTTATATTTCCAGAATATCAAAAATGCTTTTAAATGACATCTTTATTAAAAGGACACTTCAAATAGCATTTATTATATAGCTTTTTGTTATAAGATGATACATATTTTTTATATAAGATAATATATAAGATATATATGAGATCATATGTAAGATGATAAATTTTTTTGACAAATAACAGATAATCTCTAATATTTAAGGTTATTAAAATAAAATGCCTTAGTTTAAAAAATTAAAATTTTATTTCTATTAAATAAAGTACTGAAACATAAACGTCTACAATTAATAAATGTTTCATTTAAATTATTTTTTATGTGATAAGCAAACGAATGATGTGATTATAGAAAATGCGAAGAAGAATCGAATTAAATAGATAAGAATAGAATTATGACTCTCTGTTCACCTAAGAACTGTCTCTAAGCATACTAATGCAAAGATATAGTATGGTAAAAATTTCAAAAAAACTTATAAAAATGTTGAAATGCATTCATAGGAAGGAATAAGTGATAACATGTCAATGAAACATTTTGACAATCATCGTTATATTATTCATTAAATTTATATATATATGTACAGAATCAAAACTTTAAAAAATTTACAAATTTTGCTATTTTGTTGAATTTGTCAAAAAATTTAAATATATTTTTTATATACATACTTATGCTTTTATATACATGCTTATAAGCTTTAACATGAGGGTGTTATTGAACGATGAAATTTTTTTGGAAAAATTTTTTTACATCAAGTAATTTATTCAACAAATAACATTTCAATAAATAACATTCAATAAATAACGTTATTAAAAGGAAATGTATTGTATACTGTGGAAATAATTTTCATGTATATTTTGATGTTCGAGAAAACTCTGAAAGATTTTTAAAGATTCAACACACATTCCAATTTCAGGACATGATACACAATGATGGATTGGACAATTGTACAATGATGGATTTCTTCCAGAAAATGAAACTTATTTACGGCAGCTATAGCAGTTACTTATCTCACAAGTATAGTATTGCATAAATAGTGCATAAATCTTATTGATGAATTCATTAATATTTATAAAATTAATTGTAATTTAACAATTATTTTAATAATTATTTTAACATTTATTTAACACATTCATTCTTTCCTATTGGAATCTTGATCATTTGGTCAAGTAACAGTTTTTGATTTTAAATTTTTTGTATTATAACCATTTGTGACAAACAAAAGAAAATGGCTTGTCATTAGCAGACTTTTAAATTAATCTTTTCCACTTACTTGCCATAAATGATAAATTTTCTTAATTTTATATAATGATAAATTCTATATGCGTTGAAACGTTTTACATGTATAGTTAATGTTGTTTGACGCCTTATGTTATTGTGATTTAACTTGTCTAATTTGCGATTCAGCCCATTTTGCGCTTAAGAATTAGTTTGTACTCTGGATCAAGGAGTTCTAAATATCTCGCAAATCTCTGAAACAAAATGCTCTAACCCTACATTTCAGGCTTAAAGATTCGGCTTATCAGTGTTCGATTGTGAGAAATTAAATGGCGCAAGACTCTATATAATAAGGTTCTAAACTCAGATCCAAAGTAACATTTCTAAAACAAATGAACTTAATCTATAATTTATTTTTGTTTCAAAATGAATCAAACATTGCATAATCTTTTGTAAGAAGACTTAAGCATAGTTTGCAAACAGTTTAGTGAATCTTTTAAAAATAAATTTCATTGATTCTGTTATCAACAGTACTTCACTTTTACAAAGATATTTTAAGGAAAAAAGTGTGATAATTTTTTAAATTTTTTCCAAAAACACTTTTGAAATTAAAGATCAAATGCATTGATTACCGAAAATTAAAGAAAATCACAAAAATAGCAATAACTTACCCAATCACAATGAAATTTGAATATGCTGGTACATAAAAGAAGCTGAACAGTATGACATTATACAAAAATTGTGGAGCTGCAGTTGGATTACGTTATTTGCCAGGAGTATAAAAATTGATGCCTCAGAACAAGATGACAGTTGTAGTTGCATGTCTGAAATTAGAAATCTGGTATAGCGGAATTGTAACCATGGCCTTCAGACATCATTTGACAAATTAATTTCGATGGTGAGCTATTGGGAGACTGGAGTCAGGGCAAAGCCATATAAAAATGGCTAGATGGCTGAAAGTGAGTTCATTTGAGATTAATAGACTTTAGGAACAATTTTTAACCACGGATTTGGCATCCAGGAGCTTCAACCAAGGACGGCCATGTGCTACCACTTGTGTCAATGACATATATTTGTCATTATGCACACGAAGGAATAGAACCACAACTCCGGCTGAACTCACATACTCCCTTGCTGCAAGCTTGGAAGGTTGGTATCCAGATCAACCATGTGTCGAAGACTTCACGAGCGTGGTCCTTCTGCAAAGTGACTAGTCGTTTGCGTCCAACTCACATTTTTCCATGGGCGGAAACGTTTGCAATGAGCATGTTAACATATCCACTGGGTGCGTGATCAATGGAGAGTTGATCAAGGTTTAGCCTTGGAAGTGATAGTGGGCTTATTTTCGTTTGGAGAGAACGTGGAACTCGTTTTCATCCATCAAACATTCGCCAAAGAAATGCATATGGATCAGGCAGCGTCTGTATTTGAGGTGGAATCTCTTTGGGTGGATCCACAGACCTCCATGTCTTTTCCCCAGGAAATGTTAATGTTCATATCTATCTTGCATCTTATGTGCACCATTATGGTTATGCTTTCGTGCTAGAGGATAATAATGCGTGCACAAAGAGCTCGCATCGTGAAAGCTTATCTGAGCAGAAAGCAATTGAGCGCATGCTGTGATCAGCTTGATCACAGGAACTTAACCCAATTGAGCATGTTTGGGACGTTCTAGGAGGATATGTAGCTGCTCCCAACCCCTCTCCTAGGATCGTAGCTACACTTTCAATTCGAATTTCCTACGCAATTAATAGACCTCATAATTGAGAGTATCAAACATCTCTCATCTTCTTATTGCTTCTCGGGAGAGTCATGCTCATAATTAAAGGTACTTTTCCTGTATCAAACTTACAGCTCTTCTTTGTCCATTGTATTCATATGCTAGTTTTTTGTCACACCATATTTGTCTGTTGATTTATTTTTATACTATTTTGTACTTTCCTATGTGTTGTATAATGTGTATATGTTTCATTAAATTCCACGCATAACTTTTAGTTTTATCGTCATTTTTGTAAATATTTTCCTTAATTTATGATAACTAGTGTATTTCAAATCGAAGTCAAAACATCATATTCGTAAATAACTCCTATTTATGTATGTGTCCATACTCATAAAAGAGCTTATAATAATATTCATTATTTAATAAAATTTTTGACACTCTGAAACCACTTTTTGCCTTTAAGCTTCAACTTTTCACACACGCTGCTAACCAAAAACATTGCTACTCCGGGAAGACGAATAACTAACAAATGTTAAAATCACAAGGAAAAAAGAGATTCGAATACGAAAATATTTATCGTTTCAGCGCAATAAGGCGTTATAGAAAGGACAAATGACATCTAAATTGTTGCATAAAAACAAAGCTGTTTAGCTGGTTTCTATTCTGAAATCACTCTATAAGTTGAGAATTTTTCAGAACATTGTGTTATACTTCAAATAAGAAGAAATACTAAGTTTTATAGGAAGTGTCGTAAATCCTTAGAGCAAGGTTTATTTCATAGGGTATTACGATACTTCCTGGTAAGACTTTCCTGGGAAGCGAGGCCCATTCATCGAGAGTATGGATTTTCGTTCCGTGATACTACCATTCGTACTAGCTGAAATTAAACCAGTGCCGTGTGAGAATGAAATCATTTGGCTATTGTGGTTCATACTGAAGGCATGCAAAAACTTAACACCCTTTCATAACTAAAGCCAGATGGGACAGATTTACTGTAAAGTCGTCCATGCAAATCCGTACAATCACATCATGGAGCATTAGTTACGCCATGGGCTTGCTTCCAGCACTTCCAGTACCTGCTCGTACCAAGTGGCTAAGTTTGAAATAGCACAAACTGTTAACACGGTGAAGATTACATCACTTTCTCTTGACAAAGCTATGTCAGAAATAAATGGTGACTCTTCTGCATCGAACGACAAATATTGTCTTTTCCTATTAATCGTGGTTCTGAGGGTAAAAGTTCGAAGGCCTTAAATGTGTCGAGAGGCTCTGAGAAGAATGTTCTTTCCTAGTTGTAGTTAATATTTTTATGGAAGGTTTGTACCTTGTCATGACAAAAGCAGCCGTTAGGTACACAAACACACACCTTTATTTGTATCAATGTTTCTTTAAATGATACATTTTTGTCCTTTTAACATACCCCACCTTCGGAGTCAGCGAAACACCACCTTTCAAGAATATAAAGCAACTTCATATGTTGTACGTCGTGTTCTGAAACTTTTTTTGAAACAAAGAGAATTCAAATTGTGATCTGAGATGCATGTCCTGAAATCTACCAATTAAAAACATTTAGTCAAGAGTTGTTAATTAGCTGGCACATTTTAAACTACCAGGAATGACAACTGTCTAATTTCGCACACCTGTAAGGCTCCAAATTACTTTCAAATTTAATCATTTTGCCTTCATGATATATATTTCTTAAGTGCAATATAAATATTTTTTTATTTGCTTTTATTTATAGTTTGATTTTAATGGCCAGCAATGTATTTTAGAATAAAAATATCCTTATATTATAAATTTTTCTCCAGATTTTAGATAACAAAGAAGTCTAAAGTGATTATTTCTTGTGTATGGCTTTATTCTTTCAAAATTTGACCACTTTTTATTTTACTTAACACGAAAAAGAAAATATGCTATAGAACTATCCAAAATAACTTAATAAAATGAAATAATTATAAAAAGAAGATCAAATTATTAAAACAATAATACAAATCTCTGCATATTAATACTCAGAAAAGGAAAAAAAAAAAACATTAGAAGAAAGTTTGTATTTCAGCAGTTAAAAAAATCTTCCTATTTGGCGATTTTTTTTTAACCTTTTTTGATTATTTCTTAAAATTCACAATAAACATTATGATCATTGAATAATAATGTTAGATATTCTTAATTATGTAAGAGCTTGATCTTTGCTTAAGAGAAATACATAGATTTAAAGCATGCAGAATTGCATACCTAAAAAGTATTATAACACAATAAAAATGATCAAAGAATATTTTTAGACTAAAAATATTAAATGGTAGATGATGAAAGAGGTCTTTTGTGTGAATTAAGAGGTTAACTCGTGCTTTTAATACTAAAACATGATTACGGCAATGTTTCTTCTCTCAATCCCTACAACACAACTTTTAAATTATGATTCTTCCCAAAAAATTATGAGAACTTGAATATGTTTTGTAGCTTTCTATTATCAACCTAAAACTAGATATTTAAACTGAATGAGCTCTCTTGAGCAAAAATGGATCCTAGTGGAGTAAACCAATTAAAAAACAAATCATTTTTCGGTCACTTTATAGTAAACGTTTTGTATGAATTTCACCTACTATAGACAGAAAGAGAAATATATCAATTTCCCATTTTTCATGTTTAATGCAATTTAATATTTAAATTTCAACAGTGAAATTTTGTAATTGGAATTCCTTGTTGGATTACAAGTTTTATTACTCAATAAGTACCTGCAAAATTAAAAAAAATATTCAAATTTTTAGTTCAAAGAACAATCTAGAAACATTTTTGTCGAGATTCTACATTAAAGAGAAAAAACTTAAGTTAGAGCAATTACTTTATTTTAAAAAAAAACAGTTTACTTTAACAAATACTTTATAGGATTATATCTATTCGCTGAGAATGTTATGAAATTTATAATTTATTAACTATTTAAATTTAAAGAATATGCTAGATTATGTTTGTTTAACACTTGGTAAATGCAATTATAAACTTTAGCCCATCGAAACTTGCAAGAAGCCACTGAAAATTTGAACTGAATGAAACTGAATATGATCGATGTTAAATTACCTGCATACATGCTGAATAAAGACTATTTTTGGGGCTCCCAATCGAGACACGAAAAGAAATGAAAAGCCTTTCTATGTAAGATTCAAGCATTTCTCTTTGGATAGTTCAATTGCAGGATTGGGAATACTGCCTCTTTTAAATATATTACGCATCTGCTCCACTTTCACTGGAAGTCCCCCTTGTAAGTTTTTCAAAGTTTAACAGCCAATTAAATGTCAGCAAAAGACACATCCTGAATGAGTAGAAACACTATTAATAGATTCCCAATGAAATAATAATTATCTTGCATTCATATAAACAGGTGTCGGTCATTATAGCATCCATGTTAATAAGGGCTCCCGCCGCGACAACAATAGATAATATTGTTTTTCCATATTCCCCGCTAATTACGGGAATTTATTAGTTTTGTATCGCATTTTGTTTTAATTACTTGCTCTTTCTGACCCCAGAGAGATATCTCGTTTTTTTCCTCTCGGATTTTAACTTAGGCCCTTTTGTTTCCCCATCCAGTAATGACGCTTCTTGGAAAGATAGGGCAGCCATAACGGGAGGGATGTCGGGGCTGAAAAACAGTGGCATAAAAAATAAAAACAAGTAGTACGTAAATGACTGAGTGTTGTCCTAATTGACAAAAGTTCTTTCAGACGATCAGAGGTTCTGGTATTGGTTTTTCCCTCTTCGTATTGAGCAAGATAGCGTTTAGGGCATTTAGTGACGTTTCATGCTTAATCTTTTGTTTGAGCTCTGTTTTTTCCCGTTCTTTTTCCACGATAACTTTTGTTGTTGTTTAGTAGAAGCGCAAAAGTTGGAAGCACTTAATAATAATTTTTTACTTTGGTCCCTCGAGATAAATATTGATATGCAAAAATGTGCTTTTTAAATTAAAGTGCATAGTTAACACTGGTAACATATTACTAGTTTGTGAAATTTTCTCTGAAAGACTAGAGAGAAAAAATGATATATAAAATATGCTACATAAGTTATATCTGCACAGCATCATTACTAGGAAGATACGTGTAATTAATTTTGTATGAAAAGACACAGTGCACAACATAAGAACAGAGATTAGATAAAAAAGATTCGCTTATTATAACTGAATCAATCTTAAAACTATGTTGCAAGTTGATACATATTATATTATTAGTATAACATAAACATAATTTTTATATCTTTATGTAAAATACTACGTTTCCAAAATGTTTATTAAGCAATAGCATAAATTTCCAGTATGTATGATAACTGTGTGATGCTTATGTAAATAAAAACGATATCATATCTGTATCACTGCAAAGAAGTTTTAAACTAGTAAATTGAATCAAATTACAAAAATATTAAAATATATTTATGCTTAATTATTATGAGTCCTGAGGAATTAACACATCCTGAAGAAAGAATAAATGCATGGTATTTCCTTAAATCTCAATCAATTGCTGTCTTTCAGTATTTAGTCTTAAAAATAATGAGTGGAATCAACTCAATTAAAATGAAAGAAAATTCGTTCTTTTATCGTCATAAAACTCAATTAATTCTTAAGATCAGATCTGCATCTAGATCCCTGGAAAGTTCATAATGAAATCACTTCTTTTGGAATAACTTTACCCAAATCAGTTTGAATGGTTGTTGAGATATAAAATGGAAGGAATTTATTCCTTTAGAACACAACTATTTTTTAACTTAATATTTCTTCATCTATGAATTATTTATCACTCATTCATTTACATCTCTTAAAGTTTATGAAGTAAAGAACTTTTTGGAGATAATATATTCACAAAATTTATGCTGAGAAAGGTGTTCTATTGCTTTTATTCTTTTATACGATTAGGTCATTTAACAATAATTATTAAATTTAAAATTAAACTCTCTCTCTAAAAAATCTTAGAATTTTTGCTTTAATCTCTATACAATATACAATTTTAATTATTTCAAAATAATATTTATATGGCTTAGACAGTAAAATTCTAAGCGAAAACACATAACATGAAAATAGGTTTTACTTCAAATTTATTGTAAAGTTACAAGTTAAATCGGAAGACACGTGAAAAGAAAAAAAGCACAAAAATTTTCTCTTCAGTTTAATTGACACATGAATCTTTAAGCTACTCTCCAAAATACCAAATTTTGTCCATTTCAGATCATTAATCACTGCTGAAGTCAAAAGTAAAAAACTAAGAACCTACACACATTTTTTACGCGTCGAAGAAACCATGGCAGCAAACAATGTTGACATACAATTTTTAGCAGTTACTAAAAAAATTGAAAGAGTTTGTGAAATAAATGCAAACTGAAAAAAAGATTTTTTAATTATAGGGGAAATAAATAATTTATAAATGAATTTTATTCATCTATTTTGGTTTTAAATATGAAGTGCTGAAATGGTACAATTTAGTAAAGCCTATGATAAAAACTCCTTGCTGAGCAGCGTCCACTCAGAATTAATTGGAAGAATTCACCGCAATGATGAAATCATCAAAGCAACAATCCTTAGAAGACGCATCAAATCAAATTGATCTGGAAAAGCTACAAAAAGGAATAAACAATTTCAGGCTCAAAAAGGAGACAAATTTTGATTAATTGTAAATATAAACAGGGATTGCATAAAATATATAAATTAGTTGATGATCAGTATACTGGGATAAACTTCTATCAAAGATTACGACGCAACTGCGATGAAGAATGTATCGAAAATGCTGAAATTTTAATAATAAATCAGAATCAAGATATTTTGCAATATGAAACGTTTAATGTTAAATTTGTTAGATCTGTAAAAAAGGAAATATAACGGTATATAGTAGCTAAAGGGGGAAAATCATACGATTTGGTGCGCGTATGGCGTGATTTCAAATTTTCTCATACAGCACTATAGACATTTCTTGCCAATTTAAACTGTAATATTGTGATCTAACTCAATTTTCAACTGTGAATGTTACGATTACAAAAACTTTATTTAATCTCCATAAGAAGGTTTAATAATTAAAAGAAATACTAATTAAGTACGAGTTTTACGTTTATATTTTAGCAATTTCATGCATACATATATATTACAAAACAAATCACTAAAAGTTTATGGATATATTCTCGCTTGATCAATAATATATACATGATATATATATAATGCAACTTTAAATTTAAACATATAACTTTCAAATTTGCCAGCAAAATCAAAACAATTTTAAATTATAAAATTAAACAATATCCCATAAGGTTCTAAGACTACGAAAATTCGAATTATACTCCGTGTACATCGTTTTTCACGTCTCACAATTGCAGATAATTAACAGCACATCGAAATTAGTCATGGAAAGAATCCGTTCTACAACCGTAATCTACTTGTTCGTCTCATTTGGAAGGCGCACCATGTAACATGATTTGCTTATTGCTTATTGCTTCGTTTGTTTGTCTCTCTACTGTTATTTTTTGAGCAAGAGGGCAAATTAGAGAGACAGTTTAAATGGGATTTAGAAACTCTACAAACATCCATGCCCGAGGTGAGATTTGAATCCCAAACTGATAAAACAAAGGTCAGAGTACTAACCATTTATAATTTAACTAACTTTAACCATAAATACTTTGTTAAATTTTAAATACTTTTCAGGGTAATTGAAGTTATGCTAAGTTGGACTATTAGACGTAACAAAGGCCTAAATAAATAGAAAATTGTAAGCTTGACTATTTAATGTGACATCTTTTGCAAATTGTCTTAATTTTAATAACTTAATTAAGGTAAATTACTAAAGATGTCACATTAGATAAAATTTGAAAAAGTTTAAAAATTCCCATTTTAGTCGAAAATCTCAGTTGTTCAAACATATTTTTATGAGATATTTCAAAGACAATGAAAGAGAATTTTATCAGATTCCGTAAATGTTTTCATCAAGTTCAAATTTCGTGAAATTCTTAACTAACATATTAAGTTAATTTCTACTTATTTAATAAATGTTTTCAAGTTAGATGTAAATACCTCTCCAAATGTTATACATACATTTAGTGAAAATTGCAAGTTAGAAAATTAAGATTCAGGCTGTTTCTAATTTTTATTAGACTGATGATACCATGATTCTAAGCAAGAAAAAATTGAAGATTTAATTGCTAATATCCTAAATGAAAATGCATATAAGCTAATTTGTGATTTATTGGAATGAAATAGAATTAAACACACGAAAATTTAAATACATTGGCGGACACTCAAATTACAACACCGAGAAAGACAAGAGATATCACAACAAAATTTATGTTGTACATAACATGCTGACCAAGTATCAAAGGATTAAATTTAGACTTCTGTGAAGTGTAATTCCTGCAAAAATCAGTAGCCAGAGTAACCGATATTTTTGGAGATCACCGCTGCCACACTCCCTTGGCATAAACACAAAGAGACTTTGGATGTGTTCTTGAGGTACAAAGGCCAAGCAGAGTAATCATGGGTCCCATGAACAACCATGGACCACATGTTTTCTATTGGCGAAAGACCAGAAAGAGTAAGCCAGCCAGGAAAGCAATTCAATGTGGCAATTGACGAAGAAAACTTGAACAATGCGTGCCACGTGTGGTAGCGCATTATCCTGTTGAAATATCGCTGTGGGCAAGCCCTGAATGTAAGGAAGGACAACTGCCTCCAACATCTCAGAGTTATAGCGCTGGTTGTTTAAAGTACCGGCAATGCGAACTAGAGAAGTACGAGAGTAATATCCAATACCATTTCATACCGTAATAATCGGTGCAGTAGCATTGTGGTGGGGCATAACGCATCTGTTCAACATAATCTCTCCACGGTGTCTCCAGACTCGAATGCGACCATCGTGGTGTTGCAGACAAAAGCCTTACTTGTCAGTAAAGACAATTTCATTCCATTCTGTCATCCATATCCTTCCTTCATCTCACTATTGGGGGTGAAACATCTGTGTTTCTTCGTTAAGGGTAGACGTAGCAATGGATGTCTTGCGGACAGACCATTTTGCTGTAAACGGCGTCGAATGGTACACGCAAGCACTGGATGATACGTTTTAGACTGAATGTGGTGTGCAATGGCTCCAGATGTGGCTGAGTCATCCGTCACTGTCATGCGCACAATTTGCCTGTCATTAGGTGAAATGATGCACTGAGGTGCATGCGATTGAACACGTCGGTCCGTCATACTCTCCTGCATCCAGTGATTATATATCCGTATAACAGTTGTTTGGTTTAGTTCAACACGACCACCGATTTCCTTTGAAGGTAATCCCCAATCTTGGCAGACCACTATCGTTCCTTTGTCGAATTTGGATACTTGATTAAAAGAGGATTGCTGTTTTCTATAAGGCATAATTGATAATTATTATTATTTTTTATTTTATTTTATTTTATTTTTTTGAAAAATTGACTAGAAAAACAGAATTTCCGATCTTAAAATCGTCAATATCTCCAAGGCTTAAATATAGCTTTGAAGTGGAGTCACAGGCGCCCGTGATGTGCGTCAAAGCTGAAATACTAATCATTTGCATATCTCATCTCCGCTAATGCATGTTGTAAATTTCATGTTATTTGCAAGCTTTCTTCTGAACTTAAAAATGAATTAATCTTTACGGAAAATTAGGTAAAATATCTTGGATTAAATTTAAATAAAAGACTAACATAAATCGCATTTTAATAACATTTAGAAATGTAAAGAAGGGCAATTACACCCACATCATTATACTCGATGTTAGGGTACACTAGTCCTCAGAAAGTAATTTTTCATTGAAATTTCATGTGTAACACATTTCACTTACAAACTTTCATCAAATATTTTTACGATTTCTATAAACATTTGAAATTTATCAGAAAATATTCTTTATCCTTCGAAAACACTTAATTTTTAATGAGATTTCTCATTCTGTCGATTATACGAAAAAGAAAATGATGAATTTGAGGAAAAAATATGTATTGAATTTTGTTTTCATAAAGAAATTTCTGAAAAGAAAAAAAAATGAAAGGTTGCAAAAAGGTTTTAAAAGAGGTTACTTATAAAAAATAATAGATATTAATTTGATTAACATAGTAAATTATAAAATATTTGACAATGCATCGAAAATATCAATGATCTTGTAAACTCGCCTCTTCGATTAAAGATCACACACACGTATATATTATATCAAGTCAGAATTGATTCTCGATAATCGTCAATCGTCATTCGACAAGGAGAGACATTCTTGAACAGATTCCCATATGATTTAGTTCCGGTCAAACAATCTTAGAAGTGGTTTCAACGTCTCTTGAAGGAATTTACTTAAAAAACATTGCAAGGAATTTACTTAAAAAACAATCATGTGTTCAAGTGCCATGAGAAACAAGATCTTGAATCTAAGCTCATGGCACTGAAATAGCTCATCATTCAAGTGAATGGCTCGTAAAAAATGAAGCACAAATACATGGAATGATGTAAATCTTCTAATGTATAACAAATATTAAACAATGTAATGTTAAATTACGAATACATTGATTTTCCTTCATGATAACTTCTGGCCACATCGTGTTAAGCTTGATAATCATTTCTTTTTCGATGAAATTCTTCTAATGAAACCGCCAGCATATTCCTAAAAGATGAATTCAATGGAACTTACTTGGAACATTTTAACATATTTTTAAAAATGAAAGCCTTATAATAAATAACAAATATCAAATATAAGAAAGTTTTCCCTTTCCTATAGCTGTACACACACACACCTGTAAAAATCTGAAAAGAAAATTTAGCAATACCCATATTCCATTGAAAATGATGTTTAATACGAGAAAATATTTGTTTCTAAGGTTTGTTTCTTCGCATTGTCTGTTTCTGAATTAAATTATATTAAAATCAATTTATTTTTTCTTCGAATGACAGTTTATTTTGTATAAAATATATTAAAGTAACTGATTATTTTATTAATTAATTCTATCACATAAACTTAGTTAAGGACATTATAGAAAAAATGTAAACTTATCAGAATTACAATTTTCATTGACTTTAGTTTTGAGTTTAAAACATCGATTTAATTTTCTTGAATAATGTAATAGTTGGACAGCATGAATTATAATGCATGTGATTCATAATTATGAATCAAATCATTGGTTGGAAAATATAGCTTTTGTAAATAATGAAAAATAGGTGATACATTTGATACTACATAAAATAGAGAGTTTAAAAGTTTTAAGCTGTTTTAAAATAGATTTAAAACTTTCTTTCTGACAACGGGGAGCACTATTTATGAAGAATAAGCAGTTTTTACTTATCATAAAGGAGAAAAGTGGTAAATTCCACAGCAGGTTCATTCGACAGATGGTTACAGAAAGATGAAACTTAGAATAATCTATTGCTGTTCATCAATGAAAATAATATCATTAAAAACCTATGACATTAAAAAGTCACACTTTGTCATAATCTTTAACGTTAAAAAAGACATTTTCTTCAATAGGCATATCAAGCTTGGGGTATATAATGGGTATTTTGCAGACATCGCAAGTAAATTATTACATAATATGAAAAGTTGAAAAATTCTAGTTTTAAAATATTTCAAATTATAAGTAAATGACAAAAACAACATAAAAATTGATTTGATTCTGGGTCTTTATATCTACTTAAGAATATAAGCTATATACACACTTGCATAAACTTCAACAGCATTCGCAATGAGCAACATTTGATCCTTACAAATTTCTTACCAACAAAAATGGTCTGGGAAATGTCGGGGAACATCACTGATTAGAAAAATGCCAGTTGTAAAATTAATACGAATTTCATTATGATTCTTATTAATCGTGTTGATCATTTCACTGGAACTTCATTAAGAACTACTGGTAACAATCTGTAATACATATGAAAATACGCAAAGGGATATTTTTTGCGAAAAAGGAAGAACAGAGTTAATCTATATATAAATTATTGCTTTAGGATTCTCCAGAAAGATAAGATAGGAAGAGCTTGGTGAATATTTTAATAGAAAAGATTTATCAAAGTAAAGCCGATATAGAACTTGCAAATGACGTATTCCGACAGCAACGCCATTAGTTAGCATAATGTCATACTTTTTAGCTGAATAGCATAATGAAATTTGAATATTAGCATAGTGAAATTTAGCTGTTTAGCATACTGAAATTTAATATTTTGGTAAGTAATTACCAAAATATTCAAATTTCAATAAGATTGGCTTATTTTGTGAGAATTATTGCTATTTTTGTGATTTCCTTTTAGTGTTTGGTAATCAATGTATTTAAAAATATAGTAACATATCGTTGTGCTCGCTTAAATAAAACATCCGGTGATTAAAAATTTTTATCAAAATAGAAAATTAAAATATAAAAAAATAATCAAAAACTTAATTAAGTATCTTCGCAAATGTCTTGTGCAAAATTTGGTTTAATGAAATTAGAAAATTTGATTGAGAAATAATAAATGCATGTGGCTTATTCTTTACCAATTTTTTTTATCTCAAAAATAGATATCTTATGGTCTTTTCCAATGATGCACACGGTGGAAGAGAATAAAAAAGGCAGTTATAAAATATATTTAAGGATACAGCAGAAAAGATACCTCTATGATATTTAATCACATATTGATTTCATAGACTTATTTTTCCTCTTTATAATATGGTATATATATATATATATATATATTATAATAAAATTCAATGTCTAGTTTATTTTAATTCATCCATGGAATTAATTTAAAAAGTGTAACGCCCGTTTCCCAATAAAGACTATGAAAAACTAATCTTAAACTGTGAGATCTTTGGTAAAAATTAAATGCATTTAAGTTCAGAAAAATTTATATGAAATCAAATCAGAATACTCCGGCCACCATAATATTTAGCTTATCTTATCCTATCTTGTAATATAAGGTTGACAGAAATTATATTATAATTATTATTTATTTATAGTATATTTCATTTACAGAAGTTTTTGTTCTTGACTGTGAAAATGTTTTATAAAATTTAATTGACGTACCATGAATTTTTTTAAGATACTTTTTAAGTTAATTTTAAGTAAATTTTAATAACTATTAAAAGTAAGCAAGCTAATTTTTTCAATAAATGCATTAAACATTTTTAATTTACAAGCATAAATAAAACTGAACAAAATTTGTGTGTATGAACTTAAGTATTATGACCTATGTAAATTATAAAGTGGAATATGAAATTGCAAGCATTATGGAGATATTTAAAAACATATAAATAATTGTTGAACTCTGATACTAAAATTAAAATCAAAATAATTTTACAGAAATAAAATACAAATCGAATATATAAATAATATTCTTGATGACAGAGAAAATATGCATGTTATTCAATAATATTCAATGTTAAAAAATTCAATAATATTCATGTTATTCAATGTTAAAAAATTTGTGCTTTCAAATAAAGTTTTCCATTAAATTTCTTAAAATGTCTAGATGTATTAAAATTACTTAAGAATTGGCAAACTAAGTATGTATTTACTTTTTCAAGTTCTTACAATATTTGTTCATGACATCATTTTCAGAGATTTTATATTGAATCTGTACTATGGCTGTCTAAAATATGTAGAAATTAATTAAATTTTACTGGCTTCAGGTAAATTGTAATTAGCTCTTTTTTTATTAGAGATACAATAGTTTACTTATAAAATAAATCCCAATTAAATTGGTACAATTAATTAGTATTTTGACAAATAACACTGTTTTACTAAAAACTAGTTTTACTGTGATGTGCATCAATAAATATGGTATAGAAATCGAGTCTAGCTATATCTCCTTGAAGTTAAAATATAAAACTTGACCGTAAAAAGGCTTAAATGAAAAAAGAATGTTAAATTTTATAAGTTCTGTATTTCAGAAGATAATCCTCTATTTTTTAAAAGTTTAATGGCAGTAGAAATAAAAGAAGTTTTCAATATGCATTTCCTTGAATAAAACTTTTAAAAGGATGATGTAGCTTGTAACTCTTGAGACTTGTGGAAAACCTTAATATATGCAACTTGAATGAATTAGGAGGTAAGAATGCATAAAAAGAAGCGAAAAAAAGAGAACGAAAAGAAAAGAGGAATATATCTTCTTTACTTCTCGCAAACTTCTCTTCCTCTTGCAGAATAATACCACGTTTATCAGGAAGCACAGCTCCAATCTCCCCCTAACTTTGTAAGACTTCATCTTATCGTTGTATCGTGGTTTGCATACCCAAAATTGCGGAGACGAGCGAAGAATACTTTTTTTTGAAAAATTCTTTTTTCAGTTAAGAAATCCGTCAAACTGTCTTCTTAGCGTTACCTAGGTGCTGCACAGGGAAGATGCATTACAGACTTCCTGAACTCTAACCTTGTATGTGCCATTACACATTGTAATTGCTTGCAGTGGAAGCCTTTTGAGCCACGGAGGAAGTTTTCTTATGTCGGCTAATAGAGTTTTGCCTCCATAGAAGGGAACGTGTTAATTATTCAGGTTTCCTTTCAAGGAGGACAGTCGATTTAGGCATGACAGCTTGCCATTCCAGGAATTAAAATGCACGTGACTGGCGTCTTACTATATGTATTTTATTCTACCCACCAGAATTAACTCAGAAGAAGTTAATGCTTGAAAACTTTATCCTTTGTTGTGTTACATTCCGAAAATTTATTTGGGACAAGAAAAGGGAAATAAAGGATGAATTTTTGCTAATAAAAATTCTTAAAAGTGTTTCAACTTCTATATATTTTAGTGAAATTTAAAAACTTTCTGAATTTTCTAAATTATTGCCTTTCATAAGAAATAGGCAAAATATATATTTTTCGATATCGTTCTCATTTATATTACGTAAATTATGTAAGCCAGTCTAAGAATATTAGAATAATTTTATTGATAAAATATATATTCCTTATAAAAAAGATAAAATAAATTTTACCGTATAACGTTCATATTCCTTAAAGACAATTTAAAAATGATAATTTTTAATGTACATCTCCCTTTCTAAAAAGTGCAATAAACCAATTCCTTTAGGTGTAGTTTATTTTAAATTTTATCCGCTTTATTATGAAGAAAAATTCTTAAAGATTCAATATAAAATTATTTACAAAACTCATTTAAAAATTTCTTAATAATGATTCAAACACACAAAACAATAACTTAATCAATTACTATTAATTTTTTCTTTTCGAATTTATGTAAGTGTTTTAATGTAAGCCGGCTTAGGTACACTCTAAAACAAATTCTACACTACTGGCCATTAAAACTGCTACACCAAGAAAGCGACATGCTAAAGACGTGAAATTTATACAAAAGGAAGGTGATATGCAAATGATTAGCTTTTCAGCGCATTCAGACAAAGCAGGCGCCAGTAGCGACACCTACATTGTGTTTAAATGAGGAAATTGTTGCCGGTTCCTCATACACAAATTGCATTTGAACGTTGTTGCCTGGTGAAAAGTTGTTGTGATGCCACGTGTTAGAAGGAGAAATGCGTGCCAGCACGTTTCTGACTTTGATAAAGGTCGAATTGTAGCGTACCGGGATTGCGGTTTATCTTATCGCAGTATTGCTGCTCTCGTCGGTCGAGATCCAATGACTGTTAGCAGAATATGGCATCGATGGGTTCAGGACGGTAATACGGAACGCCATGCGGGATCTCAACGGCCACCTATCACTAGCAGTCTAGAAGACAGGCATATTATCCGCATGGCCGTAATGGATCGTGCAACCACGTCACGAGCCGTGAGTAAAGAAATGGGGTCGTTTGGAAGACAACAAGTGTCTGCACGAACAGTTCGACGACGTTTGCAGCAACATGGACTCTCAGCTCGGAGACCATGGCTGCGGCTTCTCTTGACGCTGCGTCATAGACAAGAGCGCCTTCAATGGTGTGATCAACGACGAACCTGGGCGCACGAATGGCGAGACGTCATCTTTTCAGATGAATTCAGGTTCTGTGTACAGCATCATGATCGTAGCATCCGTGTTTGGCGGCATCGTGGTGAACGCACACTGGCAGCGTGCATTCGTCATCGTCATACTGGCCCCATCACCTGGCGTGATGGTATGGGGTGCCATTGGATACACGTGTCGGTCACCTCTTGTTCGCATTGACGGTGCTTTGAACAGTGCACGTTACATTTCTGGTGTGTTACTACCCTTTATTCGAGCCCGGCGAAACCCTACGTTTCAGCAGAATAATGCCCGACCGCATGTTGCCGGTATTGTACAGACCTTCCTTGATACGGAACATGTTCGGCTGTTGCCCTGGGCAGCACGTTCTCCAGATCTTTCACCAATAGAAAACGTCTGGTCAATGGTTGTCGAGCGACTGGCTCATCACCAAACGCCAATAGTGACTATTGTTGATGAACTGTGGCATCGTGTTGAAGCTGCATGGGCATCTGTATCTGTACATGCAATCCAATCTCTGTTTGACTCAATGCCCAGGCGTATAACTGCTGTTATTACTGCCAGAGGTGGCTGTTCTGGATACTGATTTCTCAGGTTCTATCCAGCCAAATTTTTTGAAAATTTAATCACTTGTTATTTGTAGTATAATATATTTCTCCAATAAATATCATTTTGTTATCTGCATTTCTTCCTTCTGTAGCAATTTTAATGTCCAGTAGTGTATATCTTCACTTAACCATATATATTTTATTGAAAAAGAATTAATTCTTTTTCAAAAAAGTAAATTCCATTCCAAGTCATTAAGTTTGCGTATTTTTTTGTATTTTGCGTTTAATTATATAAATGCATATTGTCATTGTTTGTTATATAAGTTTCTAAACAAGATATATGATGAATAAGGAAATACATTGGAAAACTTTCCTTCAAACATCTTTAAAAACAAGATAGTACATCAAAAAATTGTGCTAAATTTATCAGTATAACTGACGCTATTTATAAGTTATGCACCAAGCCATAGAAATTTTATAATAATTCTTTCATATATATATATATATATATATATATATATATATATATTACAAAACAAATTCTACACAAAAAGTGTAGATATTTACTGGTGCCCATAATGTTCTATACTGTTTTTATTGCATGATCAACAAATATTTTCACAATCATAAACTGTAATTTTGAGAAGGAGAAAATAATTTCTAACTGTAAAAACATATGACAATACCCTCATAAGTTGCATTCACAATTATGGTTTGTTTTTCTTCCATCGGCTAGGATATTTTTAAATATTATGTATACGTACGTATGTATTAATAGTCATTGCTATCACAATTTTGAATTCTCTAATTGAAACGGGAAAATATTTACTTTCTATCAATCTTACCTTTCGGTATTTCTATCGAGAAAAAAAGATTATTGGGGATTTATGGTTTACAAATATTAGTTATGGGTACCAGTATACAAATTCAGATTAAAAATATTTCGTATATGAACACATAAAAAGTTTTGTGTTCACATTAGTTTGGCAAAAATAAAGCAAAATAAGAAAATACGATTTTTTTTTTAAAATTTTGATAAGAACCATAATGCTAATGTCCAGTTTCCAAGTGTCCAGTACCTCACGCCGGCTAAAACATTCAAATTCTTCAACTTAAAGTATCAAAGCTCTATATTTAAAAGCAGTAAATGTTTTGAGGCCGTTATCTATGTATTTGCAGGCCGAATTTTTGTTATGCTTGCTTTAGATTATTATACCTCTTATATATTGTTATAAATTACTTCACATGATTTTAAAAGTTAATAGTTTACAATTGACAAAAAACTTTTTCTTATGGGTAAGGTATACACCATGACATCATGTATTAAATTTATTCTAGGTCATATTCACCATTTCTTTGATGAAATTAGTTTGGATTTTTTGTTCACCAATGGAAAAGCTAATATACTTAAAATAATTAAAGTTTCAGACACATTTGTTATCGAATATACTGATTAAGTGGCACTGCCAACATTTTTAATTTAGCTTAATTTTTACTCAGCAATATTATTGCTCAAAAAATGCTACTTTCGTTGAAGTAGTATTTGCTTATGAGAAAAACAAAATGGATTTATGTGAGAAAGGGAAATCTTGTTTTCTTTTAAAAAATCAATATAGACTACACGAGCAGAAATCTCAAGGAGAAAGAAAACGTCAATATTATTTCATATTGATACACATAGAACTATCAATATTTCAAAGCGGCTGTTGTACATAATAATATATAACTGCAGCAAACAGAAACTTATTTTGCTTGTTTTGCTATGCACCGATATGTGTTTAGTTTTTCATCATATACCTTAAAAAAATTCTGTTAAACATATTCACAAATAATTTATTAAAGGTTATGCATCATTAGCTAAATCGAAAAACTCTTTCTCAGCATTTTATCAAGCGCTATATGAAGTTACACAAAAATTAATTCTTAATACAAAAAGTTTATTTCATATCGTTTCTTATCTTAATGGCATATTATCACCATGCAAATGATGTTCTTTATGAATTTAACGTTGCAATGAGTATCTATAGTGTTCATAATAACATGCCAACTTTTAAAGTTTCTAATTAAAAATGCTTCTTTTAATATGCAAGTTGAGGTAAGGAAAACTAGGAAATCAAACTTAAATTGTAAATGTTAATTTTGACTTCCTAGTTTTCCTTACCTCAACTTATGAAGATTAAAGAATCAAAATACTTCATATAGAATAATGTTTTAGGTTTATTTGATAAAGTAAATACATTTAGCGCTTTATAATTACGATGCGCATTATGAAAAACAAAGGAATTTTTAGTTATCTTGTCTTTCTTTAAATGAACTTTAAAAATTTAAAATATAATCAAATATAAAACAAACAAATCATGTGTATTTAGTTCATAGTTAATGTTTAAGATATTTTTCCAATATTTATTTTATAAAAAATCATATTTGTGATTTGTCTATTGTCTACAGGAGCTCTAAGGTTATATATATATATATATATATATATATATATATATATATATATATAT
>JAPDSC010146635.1:0-48386 GCA_026290005.1 Latrodectus geometricus | reverse complement strand
ATATATATATATATATATATATATATATATATATATATATATATATAGAGAGAGAGAGAGAGAGAGAGAGAGAGAGAGAGAGAGCACAAAATAAAATCTTACAATAATATTAAACGCATTTGTTCTTCCGTAAGATTGTATCTCATTAATTGGTTGTGTTATGGTTACCACTCAATTTTATTTATTCTTTAGAAAGCAGTAGTCTTGGTACACAGGGTACTTTGTATACAGTTTAAAAGTCTTTTTCCAGTAAATATTGCAGGATTCTAATTTATTACTATAAGACAAAGGATATGAAAATACGTTATGCTTACTTCTATCTATTTGTCGCTTTCAGTTTTTACATCAACCCTTCTCGATTGGATGGTCCCTAGCTACTTTGGGAAGATCAATTCCTTTATTTAAACAAAAATAGTTATTTTATCTTTTTTTTTTTTTTTGCTTAATGTGATTGAGTCTCGTACTTTCTAAATTGATATCCTTATTTTATGTAATATTAAATATTAATGTTTATTTCCAAATTATAAATACAAAAATCATCTCTTCCCACTGAATACTTATCACCTTATTAATAATAAAATGAAACATTCTCTAGATCTTATGATCTGCAATTACGCAGAACATTCAGTATTCTGCATAGGGAATATTTTGATTTGTGCAAAGAGAATCTTTTTCTAATTACATTACTTGATTTTCCGATGGAACTTTGATTCTATTTTAGAAAAAATGATATCTTAAAAAAATAATAGACATATAATAATTAATAGTTTATAAATTTCTAAAAAAGCATCTGGCTATATTTGTATTTTACAAATTAAAATAACATAATAAATATGAAATATAGTTAACATTTACAAATTAAAATATGAAATATAGTAAATATCAGTGCTTTCACTAAACCATAATAATTAAATGTATGAAATCATGTAATATTTATATTCAACAAAATAGTGCAGAGAATGAAAAAATGATTAGCTATGATTTTTATTTCTATATAATAGATGTATAATACTTTTCTTATGAGTTTGATCAAATTAAAAGTAAGAATTTGAATCTGGCCAAACTCCTGGGACATTTCTCTCCTAAAAATGCAGTCTTTGGTGTAGAGATACTTCAGTTCAATCTGATAACCATTGTTGAACGAGATGGGATGGAGTTTGCTTTTTGCATGCTTATCTGTCGTGATCTTTCTTCAAAGTTTAAGAGATTTTTTCCTTAGCAAGATGTCAATACAGCCAATATTATCTGTGAAATGTCCTAAGATTAAATGATTGTTCAAATGTCTTAAAACAAAACATTCCTCTACACGCGATGTCAAAGTGATCAAAGTCTATGACATATTAATTAAAAGTTTATAATATAAATATTGGATACTTTCTTAAGACAAAAATGATTTAGGTTTTAATGACAGTTATAAGTATGACTCTCGACTTGCAATAAAACTTGCAACAGAATATATCTGCTAATACACTGCATACGCTGCATGTCCATAAAATGTTTATTATTTTACTAAAAAACACATTTTTTATTAATATTTTAAAATTCATATAAACATTTTTTATTAATATTTTAAAATTCATACTTCCATACACATGTGTTTACAATGTATGTATATTCACATATCCGTGTACATGTAAAAAGTAAATATATATGTAATTACATATTAATAAACAATGCTTCAGATGCACATAGAAGAGTAACATTTTTTAAAACACCAGTAATATTTTACGTTTTGATTTTCATTACTATATATCAATCAGACTTAAAGTTTAGCGAAAATTAAAAAATGCTATTTCGGAATCATTTTTCAAACAAAAGAACATCAAATTTTTCTGACCATCAATCAGAAAAAAAAGAAGAACATGAAATCCATGATTGAAACCTTACGAGTTGTATTTCATTTTCGACTCACTGAGATAAAACACTGGTAAAATAGCTAGTCAAGTAAAATAGTATGTTAAATTTTATGTGATTATATTTCAAATTTTATTAAACGAAATATTCTTCTGAAAATTAAGTTGTTCTTCAAAAAACAACTCTGAGTTTAATTTTAGGCATAAAACAAAAAGGGTATTATTGTGAAATTTCGTTTCGTAGTAAGAGATTCATATATTTAAAATTTGAGAAAATCCTTTCCACAAATTTCTCTCAAGTTAAAAATGCAGTAGTGTTCCAATTTAAGACCAAAAACTCGGTAAATGAAATTATTTTTATTTATAATATTGTATGTATCAGTAAAGAGCTCATTGCTCTGAGTTCATATAACTTCTATTTAACAGGGTAAGTTTAAAATAAAGATGATTTTTTTTAATATAAAAATCGGTAACCTTTCATATTCTGGAATGCAATAAAACATTTAATTTTTATAATTAACTCATTTATCTAATACCCAATTACTTCTTTTAATGAATGCTAAACTGTCGGATGCATGCAATTTAATTATTTTTACTCTAAAAACTATCATTTCTCACACACATTAAGAAAATGTCAACAATATCACATAAAAAGTGCTGTTTCGCAAAATTATTTTCAGGTTTGACATTTTTTTTTATCAAATGCGAATTTGTATGTGATACATATTACATATCTTAAATAAAAGAAAATGTATTTTTACGTGATTTCCAATTTTTGTTTTCTTTCTCAATATTATTCTATACTACTCAGTAAAAAATGATATCAATTTTCATTCTAAAGGCTACCAAAGAACAAATCATTTTTCTTCATTATTTATTAAAAAAAAAAAAAAAAAAAAAAAAAAAAAAAAAAAAAAAAAAACTGCTAGGATCGTTACAAATAACGTGAAACAACCAATTGATGTATTGGGGAATCAGGTTTAAGTTTGCATCATTAAAGCAATCAGAGTAAGTTGATAACCAATTTTTCCATGTTTGTTTCCTGTTTTACTTTTAAACAAAAATTTTCTTCTTGCAAACAGTAATATTTCTTTTAGAAAAAAGTACATATCGTGCGGAAGCGTCTTTTTTTAATCAATCTGTAAAATTTCTTTTATTTTTACTAACTAAAAAGGTGAGATTTTTTTTTTCCAGTTCCTTTTAGAAGAGACAGGAATTTTTTCCCCTAGTTCTGGACAGATAGTGCAAATTCTTCCCTTTAAATCTCCTGATAAATCCAATTACAATAGTCTAGCAAATAATAATCATTTTCTCTAGCTTTCTTATTGATTTAACTCGCAATCTTTCTAACTGGAGCTTAATTTCGTATAATTTAATCGACGAATTAATGCTATCTTTACTCTTATCCCCTCGCCACATTTAATTGATAAAACGGGGATGACGGGTTCTTTTTCGCTCTTTAAAACTTCCTTTTGCATAGAACAGAAGACTATCATATAATTATCGAATTGAGATTTTTTCGAACATTTATTGGATTCTTTAGGAAAGAGTAGTGATTAAAATTATCCTTATCTGTGTAATATTAATTTCATTTCACTTAGCAACGGATGCAAGTGCGATAATCGCAGTTTTTAGATGTTTGGCGTAAACATGTTCAAGAAGGTTAAGATAAGACCAAAATATTTGTGATCGTTTGTGGTAAGCATCAATTTGATTATCCAATATTTTAAGTATAATTATAAAATATTGGTTTAATTTCAGCGATTTTGATCAACGTCAATAATTATTGCTCCTAAAAACCATCAAATATTTGTAAATGATATGCATTTGGGTTCGGAAATACTTTAAAAAAATTAATTGTATTCCATTTTAAAACATTTGTTGAAATCCAATAAAGTTAACTGGCTAAGCGAATGTATGGTATAATTTTATTAATTATGAAACTTTATACGTTATACGACTAAAGTAACAATTTCTTTTCCAATGTATTTTTAACCAAGAAATTGTTAATTACATCATTTTGAGATAGTACCTTTATATGGGATAAAAAACATATTTTATAAATATCGTGATGTAGATATAACCAAAATATGCAAAATAGCTGCATACTCATTAAAAAATGTTTCACAAAAGTTATCAATGATTTTTTTTTCAGGAAGTGTCTTTGGAAAATGAAATAAATATATAAAAATAGCACGAGTTAAAATCATTCAATTAAATCTTGAATTGCAATGGAAATAAAATAATGTAAAAATCAGAACTTGAAGCAAATGTATACTTTTTTAAAAAAGGTTACGATGAAATAAAAACTTATTTATTGGGGGAAAAAAAAACAAACACCATGAATGAAACAGAATGTAACAAAGAAAGCTCTGAAGCATAGTTAATAGCCCATATTTACTAAATCATAGAAGGTGGAACATATAAAAATTAAGATTTGATACTTAAAAAAATTAAGATTTAATACTTAAAAAAATTAAAAAATGAAACTTTATCTTTAGTAAAGTTTGGAAAAATTTCATAGAAATATTTTTTACTTGAGTAAAGTGTTCCCTTACATATTTTAATCTTATAACACATTTCATATCTTATTACTCCTTACTTTTTGAAGAATATCAGAATTCATATGGCTCTGCTATTACAGCAGGATTAAAAGAAAATAGTGTAAAACACGCATTCTCATTTATTATCACAATAAAAAAAATTAGGAATATATGTTATAATAATTCAGCAACACCTTTCTGTAAATTAATTGCCGGTTAACATTTAATGCCATCAAAGCAAAAACTGTAGAATATAATACTATAATTATCGTTGATGACCAATTTTCCCCTGTTTTGTTTCAAATTTTTCTCCATTGTTTCAACACCAAAGACAGATTTTATTTACTGAGGTGAAATTTTTGGAACTCAATGCCATATTTAAAATTTTTGGTTTCGGAAATATTTTTTTATTAAAGATTTTTATTAAAGATTATTTATTTATTAAAGAGGTTTTCGGAAATATTTACATACATTGGTATTACAGCTTTGTCAAATATTTGTTATTTTTTGTTTTTTTTTCTCCTGTTAAATAAGACTTGAAAATAAAATAGACTTTCACTAGGCAATATCTCATGCAAATTTTCAATTCATCGTCAAAATTAAAATAATATCCATCATTGGTGATTTAAAGTTAATAATATTTTTTTAATTCTGATTCCTTAAATATAATTGATACAAGTAAACGAAAACTTTTTGTAAAATTTAATTAATCTTATGACTAACTTAAAATTTAATAAACAAACGTATAAGCAAAGTAATTATATTATAATTCACTTACATATGAAATGGAATACCACTAAACCCAGTTAAAATGTTTGTAATTTATATTTAATTATCATATAATATAAATTTATTATACCTCATCTAAAAAACTTTTACTTTATAGTTACAAATTAATTAGTAAGATATACGATCTTTTATTCATTAATGTTAATCAACCGTTCAAAATTACAAAAATATATTCAAGTTCGTTAAAAATTAATAAAATTATGACTCAAACAGTTTCAATAAGAAATAATTAAATGTCAACGTAAGCCTTAAACATCTTAATTTTAAAATGTGTGATAAAATGACAGACTTTTCAAGATAAGAGTCACTAAATTTATTTTAATTATAGTTAAAATTTTTAAAACAATTTTTGTTCACATAATAATATATCCTTTTATCATATATTTTAGATTCGTTTTAAATTTAATGTCTTTTTTTTATAACAATTTTGACATTTAAATCAAAATTAAGCAATATTTTTACTTCTGTTACTTTGACAGATTATCATTTAAATTTTTTTATTTATTTTTTAAATTAAAATTAAATACAGGAAAATTTTTTAATAAAAAATATTTCATTTAATCCCATTTTATTAATTAATTAAAAAAAATTCTATCTAATCTAAACATTTTGAACCACGAAACCCAAATAAATTTTTATCCTAGACGAGGTTAGGGATGTTTCATTTCGAATTTTAGCCTTTTTTAAATTATCCTAATAATTATCATTTCTTATCATTAAAGTTTAAAAATGAACTGTTTTTCAATTTCTTTTTTCATGGTATTTTTTAACTTTTCACTTTTTCCTCCATTATAGATAATGATCTTTCTAATTATTAAATTGAAATATTTATACATTATCATTTTCATGACTTCTTTTTTTACATTTTAATAATTGTATATTGCTTCATTTATCATTTTATATTAAGTTTTAACTATTTACTTCCTGTAAATACTATAAAAATTTACTAAATTTATTGTTAATTTCTATTTTAACTGTAAAAATGTTTACTTTCATTGATTGGCAACAATTTATTAACTCGACTTATTCATTTAGTTTGACTTAAGTTAAGTTTTGGAATTCTTATTTTGGGGAACATTATTTTGCTGTAAGTTATTGTATCAATTTTTAAATTATTTGCATGCAAATATTAATTTAACTTCCATAGATATTTTTTCCTAGTCATATCATTTTTTTTAATTTGTAAGTATCAGCTTTATTAAGATGTTTTACAACTTTTTTAAAAATTTTTGCACCGATACGTGTTGTTAATTTCTTATTATATATTATACTCTGCTTAATTTATTTAACTTTCTTTTTCTTAGTTTTTCTTTCCTTTTGTTTTTATTTTTAACAACTTTGTTTCGCTGCATTTATTTAAAGTCGTTGGGAGCAGTTTATTTGTGCATTGCGATTGTTTATTCTATAAAATCGTTTTATGAATAAATTCGAAATTCCTTTCCATTTGTCCCATGAACAGGCTTCAAAATGTTTGTATAAAATAATATTAGAATGTTGTCAATCGTACAACTTTGTTTATTTTTTTAGCTGAGTGTAGAGAGAAGCACATTTTCAAGCCAATTTTTAACAAAAGAAGTAAAAGTCATTTTCTTAAATTAAAAAATGAATAATTGAATGATATAATAATAAGAATGAAAGTCATTTTTATTATTATAGCTTCATTTCCTAAATAAATAATATCTAAATGGCAATTATGATTAGCATTAATGTTTAAGAAGGATTTAATTTCAAAATGATCAATAAACTGTGGAATAACTATGTGGTAAAACAAAATTCCTTTTTGCAACTTAAGATTGCTATCGAATATTTACAGGAATTTTACAATAACATTAAGAAAATCTTTAAAATGTGCATGAAATCCAATATTTTGTTCATGTACATTTATGTATATGATTTTACATATTTAGGTACTATGTTATACAAATGTGTAAAAAATGTATATGTATTTTGTTCATATACATGTTACATATTCTTTTGTTAAATATTAACAAAATATACCAGGGTGATATTTTCTCTACCGAAAGATCACATTTCTGTGAATTATTTAATGAGAAAAGAACAACTGTCTTGTGATACTGTCATCAAATAATTATAAACAAACTTATTAACAAACGTACTAAAATTTCCTATTCCATAAAAATAATTAACTACTTTTAATTACAAAATTGTATGGTATAATGTTAAAAATATAATACTGAATGCAAAACAGTACTAAACATAGTTCAATTATAAAGAAATAAACAATCTTATAAACAATTGTGTAATAAATACAATACACAGTTTAACAAAGCGCAATTTTTTTGACTCCTTCATTCGTTCATTTTAAAAAAGGTTTAACAGATTAACACACACAAGCGAATATTATAGACTGTTACAACTTTAAACTCAGATATGATTTTATCATGTAGTTAAGGTTCGAATATAATTATCAGTTACAGTGGTACACTAATTTTATACACATACAAAAAGTTACCTGTTATACAATTTTTAATTGCAGTTATTTAGTTGCTCTTAAAAAGGAGAAAAAACACAAGTGTGCTCCATACAAATAGGAGGACCATCCTATTTTTGAACATTTATTAATATAGAAATGTTTCTTAATATACTTCAAACTGTAAAATTTTTAGAATTGCCTGGAAGAAAGGTAATTTCAAATTATTTCCTGTTTGCTTCCGAGTTTTATAGTTATTTTTCTGTTAACGAAACACAATTGCAAAAGTAAATAATTCACAGTTCAGAATTGAATAATTTTTATCTTATATTGCTCACAAATATTCTAGTTATTCAATATAGATTAAAACTAGATCTAATCTGTTAAAATTTAGTAAAAATTTCCATTAATTTGGTAACAGGCATTATAAATATTTGTTTTAACTTGTTAATCGTTAGGTTACAAGATTCTAACAAGCTCTATACGAAAAATCGAATAATAACTCACAATCAATGAAGTTTTGAAAACAGGTTTTCAGGTTTGCTTATGCTTATGTTTAACACGTTCAATAATGATTTTGAAACTAAAAATTAAAAATTATATTGAGTAACTATGATGGTGAATAAAGGAGTCAATTTTGCACATCAACAACTTTTTTTTTTATTATTTAATTAAATATACCTTCTTTAAAAATAAAAAGTTGTTTTTAAAGCTTAACTGTTTTAATTTATTTAGTTTAAAGTTTTAACTGTATTTTTTCAGACACACACATAAATACGTTTTGTTATGTTTGATCGTATTTTTCTCCTCTTAAATGCAATTTCTAAATATTAACTAAAAAAAATACTGAAGATGCATAAAATTTCTGTTTAATGCTAAATTTAAGAACTATAAAAAATATATGTTACAGAAAAAATAAATTGAAATTAAGTGAGAAACATATTTGTTGAAAGCAAGTGCTACAATGATTCCTTGATGAAATTTAGAAAAAATTATCGGAGAAACTAGACCGTTTTAAATTATTTATCTTATGAAAATAATTTTATACGATAATGTCAATGAGATGGAATATGTAGTGACATCTAGTGTCAAAACAAGACGAGCTATAAGTCATTATATAAAAAGTTGTTGAGAGTAATCCAGAATTTCTCCACTAGATGGCACAACTAGATGGAGTCATAAATCATTGTCAAACGTAATACGTGAGTTACTTATTAATCTATTTTAGTCTTACTAATACGGTCATCAAAGAAAGAAAGAAAAACTGCAACTATAGTTTAAAATTTATCAATCACGTATTTTTCTTGAGATTTAATTTATTCATCGAAAATTCTATATTTAATTTTTGGATTTGTCGTAGTTTTATTCTTCCAATACAGCAAATTTAAGGAAAAATTGGAATAAATATTATTAATTCATTAATAAGATTTCTTAAGAAATATTTTTATTTATTGGAAAATATGAGAGAGATAAACAATATTCATTTAAAAATTTCAAATATGAAGTTTTTGTTTTCTAAAAACTAATTTTTATTAATAACATATTGTACATAGTATGTGGCTCGGTGGCGCAACGGTAGCGCGTCTGACTCCAGATCAGAAGGTTGCGTGTTCAAATCACGTCCGGGTCATGACTAATTTTTTTCTTCTAAAATGAATTTATTTTATTTCAAAATGTTTTAAAAATTTTCCTGGATAACCCTTATTTATCATATATGTCAATTTGTTTAGTTTATTTAATATGAAGCGAAAAGCGGAAAAATTCTCTCATCAAAAATATTCATATAATTTAGTATCTTGCAATAGTAAAAAATAAATCAGTCAAATTATTCCGGTATTGTAAAACATTTTTACATTGATTATTTATTAAATTTCACATATATCTATTATTTTAAAATAGAATTTATATTCAAAATATGATCAAAGAATCAAAGTTGTATTTTTAGCTTTATTTTTCTTTAAAATTTATATTTATTCTAGAAATTTTTTTTTTTAATGAAGCTATTAGAACTAAAAACATTCTAAAAAATTTCTCTATAATAATGTATGTGTAATATGAGATAAATTTTGTTATATATATATATATATATATATATATATATATATATATATAAGATGTATTCCTTTTATTTTTGTTTTTATAAAATAAGAAGATAGTCTAAAATTATGTGTTTTACAGCTTCGAACAAGTTCATTAAGAAATATTCGCAATAAAAGGGTTTATTTATTGTTATATAAATTTGCTTAAATATTTAATTAAGGAATCAAATATTAAAGTAATTCAAAACGGAATACTATTTATTAATTATTTTTAGAAAAGTGGTATTTTTTATTACAGCGCTTACAGCGTTTTTTCATTAGAAGTGTTGTGCAAAAATTTTATCATAAGAATATCTATTGCCTTTTATGAGCTAAAGAGATCTCATGTTAAATCCCTTGCATATTTATATGAGGGCGATTACGTTTTCAATTTGGATATCATGTCCAAAATAAATAAATAAATAAATAAAATATACAGTATGTTTTAAAACTATTTTAAGAGTATAAAACTCAGTCTAATTTTCCAAAATTAGACTGAGAGAAACGCATCTACTTTGTCAATATTTTACTAAACATTAAAAGTCAAATTAAAATGCTAAAAAATGGTATTTCTGGGATTTATATTAAAAAACCCGAAAGGTTTGAAAGAATTGATAGGAAGATTCTATTACTTATTGAAATTATTTGAACACTGAAGCTGATAAATAAAATTGTGATTAATTAAAATAAGAAAAATTTCTTCCAAAAATTTGAAAATTTCTGTTAATCCATCAAAAATATATCGATATATGTGATATCTTTCAAAAAGGGAATACACTTCTAAATATTCACAGTTCAGAATTATTGGGAATAAATAATGAAATATTTAAATTTATTTGTATATTAGCCAATAAAGAGAGAGATAAGTATATATATACTTCTCTTAATGGTAGCTGGTATATTTATTTTGAAAGGAAACGGTGTTTTCTGCATAATCTTATTTCGCTTACTAAGTAAAAATAAGTTACTTTTTAAAATTTTTCCAGCGAAATTGATTGTCGACCATTTTTTGTTTTGGCATATTTTAGAAAATGTGTTCAATTTTTAGGATGACGCATTACATCAATATTCATGCTAACTCATCATCAACATTTAATAAAAAAAATTCCAATATATATTGAAAATTTTGACTAAAAATTGAATTAATATACATGTTGTTAGGCTAATATAAAATCTAATATTTCATAAGCAATGAAAAAATACATATTTTATTGTTCAATCTTTTATAATGTTTCATCTTTTGCATTATGATATGACAACAAATTACATGAAAAATTACTGGAACTTGAAATTTAGAGGTAAAACTTTTGCCAGAAATTATTTTACAAAAATTAAAATATCCTAATTTTTACTTATCGTAAAAGTATGAGTAAACGAGAAATTGGGAATTTATATTTTAGAATAATTTTAGTAAATGATTAAATGATTTTATTTTATAACTTTAAAAAAAAGCTGTAATGATAAAATATAACTCATTAAACTTTTTTTAAATTTAATTCATTGAATCTAAATTATTAATTTATTTTTCTTTATTTTTGAAAGAAAATACAAATTAATCAAGAATTTCAAAATATTTTGGTTATTATTTACTATTATCTTCAAATTTATCTATTTGATCAGCACAATTCTTTAAAACATATTTCAGAACTTTTAATTTCTTGTGTATAACAATTTTTTAAAACATTGACAAATATTGAAATAAACAAATGTCATTAGTGTAATGTTAAAATTCACATTAAACTAATTTTAGCAAATAGTTATAAAGATACCTCATATATTGAATTTATTATTTTTATACGAATATATTATTTTTCATTAATCAGATTTTTTTTGATTTTTCTTTGCAACACTCACCAAATAAATTAAGTTTTACTGATTTTAAATTTTGATTCAATCTGAAATCTAACTGATTTGAAATCTCTTTTATGTCGTATTTTTTAAAAAACAATTGATATTTGTTTTATTACTATGCTTATTTATTTACATTTTACATTTCTGTAAAATACACAAAAAATATATTCATTACTTCTTCAAGTAAAATAATTATTGGTTATAAATGAAATAGTGCTAAATGAAATAAATCAAACAGTCCTATGTTTGAATCACAAGACACAGAGGGCGCTGCATTACATTTTCTGACAGGATAAATTATCTGATGAGTTCTGAAGAATAATTTATTGCAATGGCTTCCAACACACTCACATACTTGCAACTAAAATATGTATCATGAATTCTTTTAATATTATAATTAAAAGCGAAAGAATTAATTTTTCTTGGTAGTAAAATTTATTAAATATAATTAAGAATTAAATTTTGGAAAAATGCGTTCATTTATTTTACAAAAAAGTAAAATTTTAAATTTCGGAAAAGCAAGTGATTTTTGAAATTAAATACGTGCTTAAAAAAATATAAATAATTGTATATCAATTAAAATTAAAAAGGAGTTTCTTTTTCGTGTTTTCATTTATTCAATGTTATTGGGTTTTATATTTGTTTATAAAACAATAGATTTAAAATTTGTTTTATTTCAAAATTTTGATAAAGTGGAAATTAAGTTATTAGTCGTATAATAAATTTACTTAAAAATGAAAGACAACTGCTGTCTGGAGAAGAATATTTCTAACAGCAAAACTTTCATTTGTAAATGAAATAAAATTTATATGTGAAAGCACAGATATATATATATATATATATATATATATATATATATATATATATATATATATATATATATATATATATATATATAATTAATATTTTTCCAAACAATTGAAATAAATGAACGTTTGTTATATATAGATTGCTTATTTTAAATACGTTACAGGCTAAATTTGTTTCCCCAGGGCAAAATGCAAATAATGAAATTATATTCTTTGGACAAATATATTATTCTGAAAATAAAAATTGGCTCTGTTTTCATGAAATTTTCAAGCACAGATCTTAAGAAATCAGTAAACATAACTACCATTTCCGGCACCAATGACAGTACTTATAGAATGAACATTGAGTCAGAGACGGCATGTACAGATACCCTAGCAGATTCAACAAATTTTAACAGTTCATCAACCGCAGTCAATGGTACTTGATGAAGGGCAAGTCACACACAGCGATTAATCGAGCGTTTTTATTAATAAAGAACTGGTGAGATTAGTGAAAGATCTGCAAACCATGCAGGTAAGGCAGCAGTCGACCGTTTACTTTATCAAGGAAGGTCTGTACAATATAGCAATCAGGCCAGCGGTCTGTGCAACATGCCATTGTACTTTATTTTGTTAAAATATAGTTTATCATAGATTTGTAATAAATTGTAAAAGTACATGACTTAAGAAAACAGAAGTGCAACGACTGTTCAAAGTGCCGTCAGTGTGAACAAGAGGTGAAAGAGATGTATATCCAATTGTACAACACATGTTACCCATATTGATAATGATTTCTTGATTTGTTACTCAACGTTCATTTTTTGCACACAAGATCCAATTACACTGGAACCTACAGCTTAAAGTGAATTCCAAACCACTACAAACATCCAAGTCCAGTGTGGGATTCAAACCCATGAACAACGTACTGTAGAACTGTTTGAAGGCAAGAGGGCTAATCGTTCAGCTACCATCTCATCTATCCCATATTGGAGATAAAAGACTATCCCATATATCCCATATTGGAGTAAAATTACTTCGAAAGCTTGTTGACAATGTTCATTCTCCATGATATAGCCCAACAAGAATGTGATCATTATGTTACCGAGAACAATATCCGATTTCTTCTGTAAGCAAAACGTCAAACTATTTCTGCTTCTAGATTTGTTATTGTACATTATCGAAGGTACTTTTATCTGTGATGTAGAGTCAAAGGTAACCGAAGCCATGACCACAAAGTTTTCAATCTATGCTGCGATAAATATCATCAAATTGTTCGAGCAAACACTTGTTGCATTGCATACGACCACATTTTTCCTTCAAAAATCTTGACGTACTTCGAAAATTACTGTATGATACATTAATCCTAGTTGATTAGCGTTTTATCATCTCTACTGTTAGTGATAACGGGACCCTAAGATCTAGCATGGCGTACTATATGATCCCTAAAACAACATTCTGGAAACAGTCAATGGATCGATCGACTTAAGTTATGATACTCGAATCAATGATCGAAATAGTGGTAATATTTATTCAATCTCTATAAAAACCAGAGAATTGCTGGTAAGCATTTCTCTCTCTCTCTCTCTCTCTTACTCAATGAAGCCTCAAGTAGCTTCATATAGTTTCTAGATCATCAAATCCACAGAATTTATATTCTTAATTTAAAAATCCCTGAAGACATGTTCCTAATTTACGGAAAGATAAGACTAGCCTTGATAAAATAAAATACTCATTAATAAAACAAAAAATTCACGCGACGAGTTAGAATAGCTGTTGAAATAAGTAAAAAAGTACACATAACAAATTGACGTCAAAATACTTATACAGTGGGAATCAGGTTAACTTCTTATCAATTAACGCACCGGAAGAATAAAGCAATTGACGCCACATCTCGGAACAAATTTTCCCCTAGCAATGTTCAAATGCAATTTATGATTGAGAAACACAGTACAATTTCTTCATGAAAAAGCATAGTGACTGTCGTTATTTATATAAATGACCTATTTTACATAAATAAGTTAAAAAAAAAAAAAAAAAAAAACTAATTATTGGCATAACGTAGTAATTTCTTCCCGTCAGGTAAATTTCATTTGTGTAACATGTCATTTTATAAATGTTAAAGTTTAATGACAAATTGTGTATATTGCAAATAAATATATGACAGATAATTGTCGGAGAAAATATTAGGGAAATTTGCTGACATATTTTGGAAACTTAATAATCAGATTAAAATATTTTTAATAACTAAAAAATTTAAAATTGTAAATTGACTGTAATTTTTTAAGATATTTTTTCTTTCTTTTATGAATTTAATTTACATGTAAAATATAAAATGAAAAGGATTTCAATCAAAACATTACTTAATTTAACACAGTATTATGTCATTTATATACTTTGTATGTAAAAATAATGTTTGGCTAATTATATGATCTAAGCCGAGAGTTGTTTAAATGTCTAATGTTATCAGTTTAATTAAAAATTAATCAACATTTAACTAGTATCTCACCCCCGCTATGTAATACAAAATTTATATATAAAATGTAAATAAAATATATTTGGAAGAGACAAAAGTTAATTTGCCTATCCAATTGACAAATAATAATTTTATAAATCAGCTTTATATGTACTTAATTTGAGTAAATTTACTTTCCTTTAAATCAAGATATAAAAGAAGTTATTATGAAACTTAATTCACAATTTCATTGAAATAGTCATTAATATTTATTTTAAGCTTATGATATGATAATACGTAGTATTGATACATAAATTGTTATGTGTGAATCCATCCATAAATCTTTTTATCATGCGAGTCATATTATTGGCATAATTATTCACATAATCAAAACTAATAACTCACTTATCATAAAAATATTAAAGAAATAAGGTGTAATTTGCATATTTTTATCAGCAAATATGCATTTTATATTTAATTAACTGCAATATGAGTGAAAAAGTTGTTATAATGACTACCGATTAATGCCTGAAATAATTTCGTCATTTTAGTATTCCAACAGTTCATATTTTTTAAAGAAATGTTTTTATTAATTATCACATGATTTGTTACTCCTTTTATGTTTTACATAACCACGTGGTTGTTATTTATTTTTCTAAAAGAAACACACGTTATAAATCTGAATTTAGCATTACATTTGGCTTACAATAGTTCTATAAAGTAAGAAGTATCTATCCTGGGAACTTAAGAAATGATTTTTCATTGCCAACAGTCAGCACTGAGAACAAATCAATTTTTTAATCATGCAACCGTATCTGTGGTAGCAAATCCGTTGTGTTATTGAAATCCATTAGGCTTTCAAATCTGGGTCGATTTCCAGATGAGACCCCCTTTAAAATAAGCACTTTCCACTCACACCCATCCCACACCGTTCCTAATGACCACAGGACACATATCAAGCTGCATCATTTCCACTTTTTTCATAATCTTTCTTACTTTTTTGTTTCTTATTTTTTTTTACAAACCGAATGAAACTGCGCCTTGAATCATTATCCAATTATATCGTCCACCAGCGTAGAAGATGATGGGTAGGTTGGGTGAGAAAAAATTTGTGCAGATTCCTCTTCACAGCAGTGCTTCTATAGGGGTTAGTTTGCTATAATATCTATTCTTATTCTTGATATTCATAAGAAATGTGGAACTTGGGGTTTACCTGCATTATATATATATATATATATATATATATATTATATAATATTTTTTTAGGTCATGCAATTTTTTCACCGCCAATGGAGGAAAGTTAAATGCCTCCTACACAGCCAAATGATACATCTAAGCATCCTGTTGTGCTAGGTGATTATCTAGAGAGAATTTCTGAAAGATTTCTTTTTGCAGTTTTAGAATACAGCCGGTTTGAATGCTATTTCAGTCTTTTTTATTCAGACTTATTCATTTGAATACAATTTCAAGGATACTTAGAAATATTACGACTATTTTTGATTATGAAATGGCACAACTAATTAGTTTCTCTCTCTCTCTCTCTCAAACACACATATGTACATATAAATTAGTTTAGGATTGTTTGCTAAAAATTGGAAAGTCTTTTTAAATACAATCCTCAGTAAAATAAACTAAAACTCAAAATAAATTGTCATTTTAAATCAATCAAACTATTGAAAAATAACATAGAGGTAGATAGAAAAAAACCTTACTCAGGAAAAAGGCATATGGTTCTTGTTATCGTACAGTAGTTTTCCAAACCTCAATTGAAAAGACGTTCAGAAAATTGATCTCGTTTGAGATTCTTCTTATGATTAAACAAAATGTTCACAACAGATATTTGCAATTAAAACAAGCTCTGAAATAACCATTTTCCTGCGTGAAAATACAAAGTTCCCTTCTGCTAACCAGCACAAAATTTTCTGCAATTTCTTAGGAGGAAATTTCTAAGTATAGGACTCAGGTTTATCATCCTGTGATTATCTCTTTTCTTCAGGAAATGTTTTTAGCTCGAATAAACTCTTCATACAATTTGTGAAAAATAATTTCCAGGTTCCTTGTGTGTGATTTTCAAAAATACTTTTTGCATTTAAGGAACATTATCTTCTTTTCCTTGAAAGCACCTTAAAAATTTTTACTAAAGATTTAGTGCTTGATAAATTTATGACTGTGTAGATTAGTCCAATAAAAAATATTGAACATCAAATATTTTAGTTCTCATTATATTTTTATCGTACTTATTTTTATCCTGAAAGTAATGTTTTTAAGGGTGGGTCTATAAAGGAGAAATATTTCAACATTGTTATATGTATGGAAATTCTACCATTCTCCATATTTTATCTATGATAAAAGAGTGAATAATTGAAAACAATAAAAGTGATTAATAAATGAAAAAGGAGTTTTGAGGAATCCAAGATCATTCAACAGTTATGCATAAAACGGAACTTAAAAAAATTCTGTTCCAAAAATAACTGCTGATTTTTTTTATTTAATAATTAATAATAATTTATTTAATTTACAATTAAATAAAAATTCCCTTTTATTTTAAAATTAAGAACTCATTTATAATTAAAGTATATTCAAATTTTATTTGTATTAAATTTAATGTAATCTTATTTCTTTTACAGTTATGCAAAAATATTTATTTAAGTTTTCCTTTTTAAGGATGTAATATGGAATAATTCTATCACTCATAAAATAAATTTTAATACAAAATTATCTTTTCTATTTTACTTTATAATTAATTTTCATGATATGGAATTTGATCTTATTTTATTCTGTTACAATATACTAAACTATGTATATTAATATACTAAATTATGTATATTCTGTCATAATATACATAGTTTATGTAAGAAGAATGACGAGTTGTTAGTATTTATTTGATTCTTTATCGTACCGTTACTGTTAATTTCCGAAGAAAGCCAAAAAGTCCAAGTGCAAATTAAAGAAATATGAATGAATTCATATTAGGGAATAAAATTACGCTCTTCCAGCTGTTGAGAGGAGAGCCAGATATCAAATATTCATGAAGCTCAGTTTGAAAAATTAGAATGGTATAATAATGAAGTTCAAAACTGTTAATCAGCAAGATGAAAAGCGGCTGCTCTCTTTGATATACAGTATGCATCCATCTCTATCAATAAATCCTGTTTAAAAATCGATTTTCAAGCTGATGATATAACACTGCTATCTTTCAAAAATAGGAAAGAATATTTCGCACATGGTGCAAAATAAAGTGCTTTATTTTGTGGAACTGACGTGATATTATGCTAGTAAACTTGGATTTAAGGGAGTGAAGATGTGACACAAGTTTAGAAACTAATAATTACGAAAATGAATGAGTTTGATAAAATAAAAAGTACAGTGAAAGATTTGTTGTTGTTTCTAATATTTCATTTGATTTGACGGAAATCAAATCAATGTCACCGTTGACGTTATTCAAGTATGATACAAGAAAGGGACAATTATTGAAACATTATATTAATTTTAAATAGTTTATACGAGAAACTTCCCCATTAGCTGAATTTGTAAGAATACAAAAAGTATAAATTTCGTTTTTAAATTAATTAATGGATGATTTTCTCAAAATATGCATTTTATTTTTCAAAAATATAAAAAAATTTCATTTATAAACTGTAATTCCTTTCATTTATTTATTTTGCTTTTTACATTATATTATTCATTTTGTTTCTCATATTACATGCGATTCACATATTAGACTGACCGGTTTCTTTGAGCCAAATTACTCTTCCTTTCTCAAATGCTGACATCTGTACAAAATGCTCGAGGTATAATTACTATCTGAATACACGGAATAAAGCTTCGAAAGAGTTTATGACAGGACATCGAAATTTTTCCCGTTAATATGCGGCCAGTTGGGCAGTTAAATGCTCTGTAGCCTCACATGTTAATGCATTGGTTGCCAAACTCTCAAAACTTACATTTTTCATCGAAATATATATGCATGTCCACTTTGCATTACTCCTTCTTGGAGTGTCACTTTTTGTATTAGAGTATATAAGATCAATCCACATCAGCTACTATTCAAGAGAGTGGCCGCGGTGGCCTGGTTTGTTAGGGCGTCGTTTTCGTTACCGGAAGGTGAGAATGAGAATCTCGGCTTATCCGAAGATCCGTCGTGTTCACTTATGGTGACTGGGTCATTTGAAATAAGTCGTAATTACAATGTCTTCCATGTTCCCATTCTAAATTAATATCTCTGGAGTGTTAGGAGCTGGCCTTGGGTCTTCTCTGGCTTCTAACTCTAAATTGGAAGACCCAGATGGTGCTGCCATTTATGAGCCAAAGTCATACTTCCACCCTCGTAGGGAGGTGCTCTTTTCAAAAACGGAAGACGCTCTTTCTGACTTCATTCTTTCAGTTTCTGATGGGCAGACTTGGTTTCAACCAAGTGTCATATGTAACAACACAACTCTTCAAAAGATATTTTGCCATATGTTTGGTGTGAAAAATCTTTCTTCTAAAGTTTCCCATAAAATAACTCAATAAACAAATAAAATTTAGGAACACTTTAAAGTTAGATTTAAATGTTACTATTTGGTAAATCTATAGAGAAAACTAATACTGTTAAAAAATTATAAGGAAGAGATGATATAGAGGGATAGAGGGTCATTTCTTGGTTACTGCTTGAAAAATTATCTTTTCCGAGAAAAAAAAATATTTGGATAGCTCGGACTGTATTATTCACAACTGATGAATTAAAACTCGAGATTTTTTTCAGAAGACAAAAAAATGGGTGAAAGTTCCGAGATTGTGTGGGAACTGCTAAAAATTCCTGGAAAAAGGACAAACTGACATTAGCAACTCCCTTTTCTACGTCTTATTTAATTCCCTTTACCGAGTATCAGACTGATAATTTTAGCTAGATAGTGTGCCCTGTCATGCGTCTAAATCGAGTAAAATTGGTTTTAGAAAAAACAATCGTGATTGTAAGCTAGCTAATCCGTAGTTGACTCCTGAATTCCACAGAAAGCTTGTGGGGCTCGTTAATTGTATACAAATAACAGTCAATATGATACTGTGAACGAATTGAAAGAAAGTATACATGTTTATAAATAGGGAAACATTTCTATAAATTTTACCAAATGAATGTGATGAGTTTAAGGAAAAATCAAGCAATTGACGTTGTCTAGAAAAATGGTGGATCAAAGTTTGTTAGTATTTATTTAAAAATATTTGAAAATTAAATGTAAAATTTTTATATCTCATATATTTACATCAACTTACTTAATTTGAAAAAAATACAATGTTTTTGTAATTTTAAACACACTGTAAAGCCTTTTGCATAACTCATTTACTGATTTCTCGGACTTCCTTATCATAATACAACAGTTTCTATTATTCAAAACGCATTTTGTTCATAGTGATTGCATTGGCTTGAGGTAATTGCTATATTTTCCTCAAATGTGATACCTTAAACTCTTATTTTATTCATCATGCCTACGAAACAGTATGAAATGCAATGTATTATTCTTTTTCATGTATAAACATGTAGAGTAAATTAAATTAATGTTTCTATCTTTTTAATGAGAACATGTAATTTTCTGTAAGCAAAAATTCAATTATATATTAAAACCAAATTGGTCCATCCCACTCTATTTTCCTTAGATACCTACTTCTCATGTTTATAAATACTGGTTAAAGAGAAATCGAATATAATTACAGAAAATACAAGCACAAAATAGATTTTTTACCAATTCATCGTCCTCTGAAACGCTTCATAAAATTTAAGTTTTGATTAAAACTTTCCCCATATTCACAAAAATTTCGTCTAGGTATCGAGGGATTAAACTAATATCTCGGTGTTGTTCTAGCGAGATATTGTACCTTTTAACATGAAAATAATTTACCATGTCACCAAGAAATTCTCAGTTTTCTACTTTCTCACTTTCAAAGAAACACTTATTTGAATGCCAGCCATTCTGCATTTTCTGCTTCTGAAATTTGATTTTCAAACACTTCATCATTTTATGGATGGTTGTTAATCAGAAACGTAATGGTTAGGTTCATAAATGGTGTTCTCTTCTGAATCTTCAGTATAGTTATATCTTGAACTCTGTAGATACAATATCTTCAGAATGAGGAACTGGTTGCATATAGGAGTGTAAGTTTGAATATTGAATACAATGTTTAGATTTTAAAGATAAATTCTTGACATCTGTTAAACAAAAGTAACAATGCGTTACATGATTTGTCAGTTCATATTAAAATATAAGTTTTCCATATTTCTTTCTGCCATTTCTTTTATAAGTAGTTTCTCTAATTCACGGAATATGAACTGAAACATATATGTGAAGTTGATGGGAGCTTCGGAGTTTTCTAGGCCTTGTCTCTGGAATTGCAAGAATGCAACTCATATTTAGAAAGTCCTTCCTGTGAGTAAAACAGGTTGAACGTTAGAATTCTTACAAAGGCATTAGACTGTTAGACTATCGATATTGCGACGTCAAATATCTTCAATTATACAGAATAACTAAGGTTTTTTATATTTCGTGACGTGTACTTTGTAACAAAAAATTTTACATACGCGAGTGTAAATGAACGATATATTGACATTTGGTAAATTTAAGACTAAGTCGGCGAAGCAGTGTATGAATTATTTTTATCTAATAAATATATGTTTACCCAACTGGTTTTTTAAGTAACAGGTTATATTGTTAAAATGAGATCAAATTTATTTTGTTCATCAACGATAAAATCATTATTTTTAAAAATGAGAAGTCACATGCAGTAACTTTCTTAAGTTTCAAATGATTTTATAATCGGTTTTATTCATAAGAATTTTGCACATCAACTTCTTTTTACTCAATTAATACGAAAGATTAAATGAATTTTTTGCATCAAACTAATAAAATTTTCAAGTTCATATATTTTTAAATTATTACGTAAATATATTTTTCTAAAGATTCCCAGGAAATAAAAACTATTGAGATGAAATTTTTCGTGGTGATTATCCAGCTTATATTCTTATTTGTAATATTTTGGTGGGAAACATTACGTATTTGAAGGTAATTAATAAATTTGTTAACCAAAAGGAAAAACTCATTTTCGATTTGCGCAAAAATGAGTATATCTGGTTTAGAATTTTAAAATTTTAATAGAATTTCACACCTGTTGCTACCATCATACTACATTCAATATCTCTTGGAATGTAATACGAATGCTCCTATAAAGGATGTCATATGTAAAGTTTATTAGGAAGATACCTTTCAAACAAAAATTATCTTATTAACAAAAATTATCTTATTTTCAAAAATGCTAACAGTGTTTCAAATTTATAACATTAAACATATTTTACACGAAAGAGAAAATATTATGAAATATCATTGAAATGGGACGCTCCAATTTTTTCTCCGGAAAGTGCGAAAATATCATATCCAGGTGGAGTCATGGGAGCAGACAGCTTTTAGAAAAGCTTTTATGGGTCCACCTTCTTTTATGGGTCGCTTTAAGGGTGGAGAGCAAAAAGAAAATAAATTTGTTCCCTTTGTTTTCCGTCCCCACCTAATGAGGAACAATTAGTGAGGGTGTGGATGTCGGTTGGATTTTGTTCTTAATTTCGAGTTGAGTTGTATATTTTTTATTTCTATATTTTGAGCTCCTTCTGAAGAATAAATTACCGAAATATTTTAAATAAGAAGATTCATTCCACTTTTAGCTTGATCCACTTCAAAGTATGTGAGACTGGAATGCGCGCACATGTGTGTGTTTCATAGTATTTCTTTTATGTAAATATGTAAATAGCTTATACAGGATGGAGGAAAAATCAGCCAAAACTTTCTCACGCTGAATTTCCACTTCTCACGTGCTGGAGTGATTTATCCAGATGAATGTCCATTATTATTCAGAAAAATTTAAAGCACATTATAAGTCTATTGAAATTTACTAATAAATGAATAAAATATACTGAAAAAATAACAACTAAAATTAATCTATAATATTAGTGAGTAAGAATAATATGCATAGGGTTTAAAATTAAAATATATAAGTTTGAAATTCAGTTTTTTATGAAGATAATATAGTGAATGAAATGATAAGAGAAAGATAAAATTTTCTTTTATTCTAAAGTTGGACGAGGAATTAATTATGTTTTCCACAAAAGAACAAATTTATTTATTTCGTCAATGGAAAAGAAAAGATATATAATTTTTCTTATGTCATGGGTACACAAATATTGTATCGTTTACTTAAAATTTGTCAGTTTTACGTATGTCATTTCAGAAATTTTATAAATTATCTTGATAATATTCATAAATTAGTGAACGCATAATATTCTATTATCCATATACTTTATAACATCCCTATTACTCCATTGCACTGTGCACCAAGCACATTACAAATTATTTTAATATACTGCATTTAATTTTATAACGAACGTTTTCAAAACAACTTATTGCTGATTTTTGGGATTTTTAAATAGCTTAGGAAACACAGATTTACTAATTAGTAACATGTTAATATTTTTCAATTATTTATAAGATTTTTATGGCTTTCTTAATGAGGCTACTACACCGGTTATCATAAATTAAAGAAAAATCATAAAAATGATGATAACGCAAAAGGTTATGGTGGGAATTTAATGAAACTTGTAATCATTATAAAACATATAGGAAGGTACAAAATAGCGTAAAAAAAGATCACCAGATAAAAATGATGTTGTAAAAATTAGCATAAGTATACAATCAACAAATGGGAGGTGTAAGTTTGGTATAGGAAAAGTACCTTTAATATGGGGTATGATCTCTCACGTGAAGCAATACAGCACATGCAGCGGTGTGTAATAATCTAAATTATACGGTCTATTAATTATGTAGGAAGTGCGAGCGATTGCTCTTCCAAAGCTGTTGAAAGAGTGGCTAAAGTTCAAGGAGGGGGGTATTAAGAGCAGCTACATGTCATCCTAGAACGTACTAAACATGCTGTATTGGGTTAAGGTCTGATGATAATGCTGGCCACAACATGCACTTAAGTTAATTTTTCTACCTTTATATTCCTTTATTTAATTTTAGTTTTCTTTTTATTACTTCAATTATTAATTTATGAATTTAACTTATACTATTTGGTATCCAATTGATTTCACTCTTTTATAGATTTTCCCAGCATTTCAGTTATGTACGCAATGACTGATTACAGTAATGAAACTATTTAAAAGTGCTTCCACACAAAAATACAAATTATTTAATCTATTTATTTCTCAGATCATATAACGTAATCTAATTTTTTGTGCTTATTTTGTTTTCTGTTTTTCTAATTCTAGCAGATCTCGGCATTGTGAAGTCTAGTAAGATACAATAAAAATATTGTTGTTACTTAACAAATCATGACCCTATGTACTTTTTTCTCTTTTGAATATCATACTTCTCTTATTAAATACCAGAAAGAAATACAATGCACTGATATAAATGATACTGTTCAATTAGTATTATTTATAAGAGGTGTTGATGAAAACTTTGGAATTACCGAGGAATTCTCAGGCATGCCTTATTTGAAGGGAACTTCAACGGGATGTGATATTTTTTGTGAAGGAAGATGTGATTTCAGGAAGGGCTATTAACTTTGAAAGTTCCTATAACAAATATATGTATTATCACTAACGATGGCACATCAAATATGACAGGAAAAAAATTGAATTTCATGAACTTTTTAATCACAAAGTTCATGAATGATGTTCCGAGAACAATGTTGTTTTTCTACATTATGTATACATCAAGATGTGATCAGTGTAAATATGCAATGAATATGAAATCCATGCTTGATGCAGTCTTGAAGCTTGTAAATACTATTCGATCTCGTGGTGTAACTCACAAGTAATTTTGAGATATTCTTCAGTCAATACTCTGATGTACCGTATTACATGAAAGTAAAGTGGCTTAGTGCAGCCCATTTTTTGAACGAGTTTGGCAACTGAAAGACGACATTGTTTCGTTCTTACTTGAGAAACAGTGTTTTGTGAAATGTGAAATATTAGAAGATACAGAATGGCTTTCGGAATTTTAAATTAAAACTTAATTTGTTAGTTGGGCAGCTAGATAAGAACGACTTGTTCCATTTTCCAAGGTTAAATTCAATATTCTATGCAAATGAAGGTAAGTTTGAGAGTTATGAGATGGCTTGAAAAAACTACATTTTCAGTTCAAACGCGGATTTCAATATTTCAATGCCATAGAAACGGATTTTTTTTACCCTACCTTTCAATGTAAATTGTGAAGCAGTGAGGTCAGATTTGTAGCTTGAATTAATTGAGTTGCAATCAAACAATCAACACAGGCAGTTATTTCTGAATATGTTGAAGTAAGTTTCCCAAATTTAATATCTCACCCTGCGCTGTATTTGCTTCATCTCATATTTTTAAACAAGTTTTTTCAAACTATGAAACTTCAGAAGTAGACTTACTGATAAGCATTCAGCTTCGTTCCTTAAAATTAGTACATCTGACTTCAGATCTCAATATAATGAACTGTTAAAAATGAAATAGCAATTTCATTCATCTCGTTAACATACTTAAATTATAATACTTGTTTATTCTTTTTAAAATTTTAGGAAAATTTATCTTGCTTCTCCAAACTTTATTTTTCTAACTTTAGCATACTACCGAAAAAGTTTGCCTATGCCTGATCTAAAATAACAAATATTAAGTAATAAAAACATTTCAATTTTAACTCCGTATTTCTCAGTCATTTCTACTTTTTTCAAAATTAATTAAATAAATCTCTTCTCATGATACTTAACAGTACAAACATTTTATTGACGTTCTATTATTTTCAGTTGTGCATAACGTTTTCTTTGGAATTGAGCTCTTTCTTATTCATATTTTTGTTTACTATTTTAAAAGTTTCCATACTTAATGAATGAGATTATAAATCCTACAGATACACTATTTTGGTAATTATGTGCATAACGATCACAAAATAGATATCAAATTGTAAACCAAAGTAAATAAAACCACTTTATTAGCTCTGAGAATAGACAAAGAAAAAGATAGATAACAGATATAATTTTCTTATTTTACAATGTTTTAAAGTTTTGAGGGAATTTTTCCTACTGTAAAAAGAATTTTGTGTATTTATACATTCCATTGAAAATGCATATTCACCGCATATCTAATAGTATAAGAGAGATTATATCCCAGATCATTGTCGTGTGCTTTTGATTAGTTAATAAAATAAATTTTAAGAATATTTAAAAAATATCTTGATTATCATTATTATTCCAAACCAAACTACATTATGAAGATGTTACAAATAAAAAGAAATTTCAATCATCATCATAGGGATCTGAGCTTCGCAATTAATGCGATACACATGTTGCATGAAACGTTGAATGATATATTAAGATAATACTTTGTTAAATAAATAAATAGCTTATTAAACGTATAAAGTATAAATCGCAAATTAAGAAGAATCGCCATAAAATGACACGTTCAGCATTAATCTATAAGTCTTAGTGTAGAAATTCAAATTTTATAAAAAAATACAATCAATTATTGTTTATTTTTGGTTGTTAACTATTCGTTAGTTTTCTATATAAAATAGTTAATTGATATGCTATTTATTAACTATTTTAGGAAGTAAAAATTACTTAGCTCTTTTAACTTTAATGAGATAGAAATGATATCTAAATAGGTATATAATTTTCAGCTTTGGAGCTAAACCTGTATTTAAGCTCTTATAGCTTACATTGATAAAAGAAGAAATTTTTAGAAAATGATTCAATCCATGGAAATATTTGAAGATGATTGAGTTTTTAAAATTTTGAAGCAAGTAACAAACAGAATATCTCCAAGAATTGATCTACCACTCCAAGAAATATCCTTACACATGCAGGACATTGCGATCATGATCTATTTAACGTATAGACCATGATCCCAGCCACTTTTAGTGAATACGATGGATCTGCGGTTTATTCGGAATTGAAATCATTACCTTCAGATAAAGAGAATGGCGAACTAGATGACCATGCCCCAATGAAGATGATTTATTTATTTTCAAGGCTTTGAAATAAAAGTCTTCAATTCATCCAACAATATTTAGAATAAGAAAGTTTTTCCACGAAATAATATTTCTTAATTAGTGTAGTGCAAAAAATTTACAAATAATATAAGACAGTCCAGTTTCGCGATTTGACCGAACCATAAAATTACAAGTCCTTGCCTCCGACTATGGAATAAGGTGTATCTGTGCCAGGTATAAGGTATGATAATTTTCACCATTTAAAGTCTTCTTTATCTAGCTCAGATTTATTGCTTGTTATTAATTTGTTTTGAGATATTTGTCTGAATTTTTTTCTTGGTGTTTTCTTTGTATTTTACATCAAGTAATGACATTATAACTCAATGTCCAAATTTAAAACGATAATGAAGAATAAATTACAAAAAAATAATCAACAATTGTTGCATTATTTTGACATCCTCGCTGGCCAGTACCCTAATGGGTAATTTGAGATAAAAAGATTTTTGTATAATAAGTTATAAAAGCAGTTCTTTTACACTGGAATATTGGCTTGATAGACGAAAGTTAAAAGATTGGTGTAAAAAAAATATCAAAAAATTTACCATTGTGCCACATAACCTGTCCAGTGGTTAGCGTAAGTGACTACGGATAGGGAGGACCTGTGTTCGAATCCCGGCTCGATGTACTTTTTCTCTCTCTCTCTGTGTCCCTTGTCCTTTCCTCAGATGATGGATGAATGTGGCTATAAACGGGTTTGTGGTGGTGTGGCGTGGGCGATGCTACTTGTACCTCCGTGACTTGGTTCACAGGTGCCACCCAAGTAACGATAAAATGAATAGCAGTTTCCTGCCTTGTTGCGGCAAATGGGCTAATGTACTTACTTGCTCAGGGGTGAACGCTATTAGAAATGAAAAAAAAAAAACTTTACCGATGTTAGAATTTCGAGACCTCTTTACGATATTTCATAAATGTACCGTAAATTTACTACTGAATAATTCTAACGTGATATAAATACTCAAGTGTTTACTGATTTCATTTTAAATTTACAATTTAATAAAGTTCCAAAATTTCTGATGAAAAGAATAACCTACACATCACATTTGCTTATTAATATAAATTCACTAACCAATTTTTCAATTTGATATTTACATATCTTTAAATGTTTGAAATCATATATTAGACTAGCTCAAAATTTACAATAAAATTAAATAAACAATTCTTTATTTAAATAAATCTTTTCTAGTTACAAGAACAAAATGACAATTTATTGTGATAATGCTAGTTAATATAATATCCATAATCACAGAATACCTAGACAAAGTTTAAATTTATTCGAATCCTCTTTTTTTTGCAGAGAGACAGTTGAGGCATTTATTGTAATATATATGTTATTCATTTAATCTATCAATTCATATACAGTGCAATGATTGCAATAAAGCATGAGTAATGTACATTTTAGGTTAAAATTTTTTATTTTCAAACTTTCATTTTTTTAATCTTTTATTTAATATTTTATAAATTATCCTCATTTGATAATCAATTTAGTTTAAACAATAATTTTTATAAAGTATACAAAGAAAATCAATTAGAAAAAAATATACACATTTATAAGTGTAAATAAAATTATCAAGAAATGCGTAAGAAGTTTGCGAAATACGACGAATATTTGGGATAGCTGTAAAAGGAAACAAACTGTTAAAAGATTCATGCAAATACAAGTAACTTGATATTGTTAATCTGCAGAAAAGGCCAAGAACTGACACTATGAAAATAGTTTGCTTTGTTCTATCAAATTGTGTGTTATAAAAAAAAAAAAGCTTTCACTTACCTTAAGATGACAAAGTAAAGTTTCTCTCAACAGAAGAAAAATCATGATTCAGAAAAAACTTTTAAAGTGATTAAAAGAAGTTTTGATTTTTCCTGTGTATTTTTTAGATTAAAATTGTTCACGAGAACGAAATGAAAGCATAATTTTTAGATAATATTAAATAAAATCCATACATATAAGTTGTACTTACCGTCTTTCTATCATACGAGCATCATTGGAGCATTCATAGGAATAAATCTCCTTGAATACCACGATTCAAGAAGTGAGAAATAGGTTTGATTTTAAATGTTTAAACACTGTATAATTTTAAGCTTGCCAAAATTTGATGGGAATTTTAAAATAGAAAATAAGTAGTAAAATAAAAAATTGATTAAATAATTGATTTAGTATTAAATTTGTTTACTAAATGAAAGTATTTTTGAAAATTGTTTATTAAACGTAAAAATTGGAATGGAATTTATTCTTAGAAAACTGTATATTAACAGTTTAAAACATAGATGAGGAACCCTTTCAGACTTGTAAACGACATTCACTAAGTAAAGGAAAATTTATTTTGTAAATTAGAAACCTTGCATTTTTTTTTGCATATATAGTTGTTCATTAACTGTTGACATCATTATCATATTCCTTAACATGATATTTTTTCTATTGCTAGCAAAGAAATATTGATAAATTAATCACCTACAGAATAGGTTTTGTTCGTTTTTATATTAATTACATTTTACGTTGAATATGTTTTGTTGGTTTGGTGAAAAAATATAGTTATTGAAAATATGAAAACTACAATTTTTAAACATTGGAACTTTTCTTTTGTTTTTGCTTTTTTGTAAAGTAAATATTTTCTTTTGTTATGTACGAAAGGTATGAAAGAAACATTCTTTTGATTATAATTTCGATCTGTATTTTTGTTTTTATCAAATTCGAATAATAAGTAAAATATTATGGATTCTTTCAAATAGTATTTGAGTTACTGTTAATGAAATTTACACTAGTTATTTATTTGTTGTAAGTATATCGACATAAATGTTTTGAATTGTATGAAATTTGTAAGGTGTCCTTTTTTCAGAATCTGTCAGAGTGATATAAAGAACTTGCTTTTGGTCAATTACAATGGTAATGATGAGAGCTGTATAATATCAAGTTTCATTGCAGTTATTATATAAACACGTGTTTTGAAAATATTTAACCTTGCAATCTCAGCAAAATTTAATCACGTGTGGCATAAAATAGAAAACTTCAACTTTGTTTCATAAATACTATGGAAAATTCATTGATAATCTTCATCATCAGTATCTGTCTATTCATATAAACAAACACTTCACAAAAGAAATTAATTATAAATAAAATAATTCACCTTAATATTATGGAATATAGGGTAATATTAATCCAATCTCATAGTGAAAGGTCTAGTAAATATCTATCTCGTTCATGAATACATGAGAGGAATTAATGTGTCATTGAAATTCCAATTCTTCAAGCATTTCCTTAGTAAATTTTTTCGAAATTCAATTTTTGAAAAATTTTTTCTTCATTTTTTGAAATTCAATGAGACAAAAATATTTATGATAAATAATGGATAGTTTCAATGTATAATTATGATTATTTAGTTATAGATGGTTATTCATGTTAGAATTCCATAACAATAATCCATGAAATATTTTAGAGAAGATGCAGCTTCATCCTTTACTTTATTCCTTATTCATATATGCATCGAAATTCTATCAAATAGATTTTGAACAATAAATGTTAAGAATAGTCTGTCCTCTCATAAACATTCTTATTGGAAGAGAAAAGAACTCTTGTCTTCAACAGATCTCCTTTGGAAATCATGTGTGTGCTCAACATCTAATAAATGAAATGAATAAATTCATTACTTAAGATTGATACAGATAAAAATGATACAGTAATGCATTTGGAAAATGGTATACCATTTGTATTTATGGAATATTTATTATTTATCAATTTGATTAATTTTTACAAAAGTAAGTTTTCGTTATGATATTTATCCTCTTATGGGTATTTCTCTCAAGGATTGACTAAACACTAAACACTCTTTCAGTATACACGTGGTTCTAATTGGACTAGAAAAGCGTTTATTGGAAATGCATCCTGAAGACAGAGAAAAAACAACACTTACAACAGAACAATTATTGTGGTAATTAAAAGTTTCGGCATTCAGTCTTTGCAACGTTCCAGCGACGTTAAAGCGTTTGATGGAAACTGTACTACTTGGACTTACAAATGAAGCTTACCTTGTCTACTCGAAGAGCATAATCATGATTTTAACTACATTTAAATAAAATACAGAATTTTTTCTAATATTAAGAGAGAAGTTAATCTATTAACTTCACTTAATATCTTACCCAGCTTACCTATCAGTTGTTTCATCGATAAATCTCATGCTTAAGACATATTATTTCAGCCGCTGGTGTTCGAATAGACTAAAAAAAGATATTCACTGTCAAAATCTAGCCTCAACTGAATGTTGTCCTTGAGCTAAAAAGATTCCTGGTGATTGTAAGTATTACTGAAAATTTGTAAGACTTTTCCAAGAATGCAAGACCCTTTCACCGACTTACAGAAATCAAATAAAAGTTCCTCTGAACTATATTAATCATGAGAAAACATTCCAACAATTGAAGAACGTATTAACATTTGCTTTAATTTCAGATGAGCCTAATCGTGATGACACTTTTATTTTAGGTACGGGAGCTACTAATGAAGAATTGGAGCGATTCTTTTCCAGGAAGTAAATGGAAACAAACGTTGTAATGCTAATTTCAGAAAGAGCCTGTCGAAACCAGAGCAGAATTACTGTATTTCCAAAAAAGAGTTGTTGCCAACAGTAAAAGCCATAGAGCATTCCTATCACTATCTCTATGGGCGGAAAGTTCTTCTGAAAACGGATAATGCTTCTTTGACTTGAATCATGAATTTTAAAAACCCTGAGCGTCAAATAGCTAGATGAATCCAGTAATGTGAGAGAAGTCCGTTACCATAAAGGGACATCTCACGTAATGCAGAAGCCTTGTCACGAAGACCATATCCAGAAAATTGCCAACAATACAATAAAGTGGAAGAGAAATTTGGTTTCAAAGCATCTGTTTGTTATTCTCTGATTCTCCTGATCCATCGAATGATGTTAGAATTCGAAAAAGTCAATTAAAGGATCCCAACGAAAAACCGATTATGAAACTCATGGAAGAGAAAATTTACTTGGCGAGGGATATCTCCTTACAGTCCTACTACGAAAAGATATTCCTGTGAAAATCCCTATACTTGGACTTGGACGCCGCAGGCAGACATCCTACTCGCGAAGCGAGTGTAAGGATACGAAATACTTAAAAAACGGCGTGATCTGTTCTCAGCAAGGATTCACTGAGAGCTGAACGTTCCTATGGCCCTGATATCGCCGGCTGATTTTACGGCCTATCCTATGGCTATGGTAGCTTTTATTAGTAGTATGGTAGCTTTTATTAACACGATCTTGAGAATGAAGAGTGTTGAATTTGATATGTCACAGTAATCCAACTGATGGCCACTTTGGTATAATGCAGGCCCTGAATAAGGTAAGAGAGAGGTTCTTCGGTTACGAACGCAAGACTGATGTCGGAAAATGGTGTAGTTCCTGTAACGTTGTGTATCTATAAATTTCTCGTTTCGATGAACAAAGTTTACCGTTTGCCAAAGAAAACAACTCAAAGATGCTATGGAAAAAAGATAAAAGTTTACTGGAAAACAAAACATCACAAGTATCTATGCCAATAATAAACAACGTGTGTATGTGTGTATCTAGATAAAATCCTCTTTTATGTCTTGTTTCCAGGGATATCATTACAATTCTAATAGCTGTAAATCTATTTTGAGAACATTAATTTCTTTTTTATTCACTATTAAAAGTTTTTAACCAACATAACGTTTTATTCAATCTGTAATTTACACAGTACTTGGCTGAAATATTTTAATTAAGAATAAAATATATTTTGCAGTAATCATTGAGGAAGTACCTCAAATATATAAACTGTATAAACACAGCAAATATTTTATTAGGATCAATGTAATAAATTATATATTTGAAGAAGAATATTTTAAGAAGGAACTTAGAGTATATGCATACCAAATGAAATATTTTTGAAAACTATCTGTAATCTGAGAAATGCAAAAAAATTCTGTTTTAAATCTAATTTAAAAGTGTTTCTAATGAAAAGAAGAGCAACACACAGCTCTAAAATGATAAAGAACATTTGAATGACTACTCTTATTACTTCAAAAGATGGTTTGTCGATTGCGTTATTCTTGTGAATAAAATGAATGGAGTTAGTAAGATTTTCTTTTTCCCGCGGTTTAGCAAAAATGGAGAAAACACTATGATAATGATTCACTGAAAAAATTATCAATATTAGTATATGATTAAGTTTCCTTCCAAAACGTGAACCCTTTAGCATGAAACATTGATAATATCAATAATTAGCTGACATGGAACATTCCCTTTACAGGAAGTTTTATATAAAATTCTCTGTCAATCATTTATTTTACCATGAATAAAACTTCTCTATCAATCATCAGATTCCCCATTGACTTCGATATGTCAAAATACGTACAACTGGTGCAGACGGTAAAAATGCCTTAGAAGAAAACACTTATTTTATTTGAGCTCATTACAATTCTTAGTTATTTGGTGTAAAGTGCTCATCTGTAATGATGTGAAAAAGGTATAAATACACTTGAATGAGCCGACAGAGATTTATGAAGGGAATCTGAACATTGTGGTTAATCCCAGTGACAATCATCTGGGACAAAATTGCTCATCTGTTTCGGCTATGATTACACTTAACGATGTTTTCCGAGAATTTGCCTTCCGGCAGTGCGAAAGAAGATTCATTTCATGACGCTTGCAATTCCTTTCATTCCGAGAGTGTCATTCTCACAAAAATTGAAAAGTTTTTTAGTAAAAGATTGTCTCCTTTGTGAATCAAACATATTGCCATGAAATACATGACTTATTAGCAGAGAAATAAATCTTTGAACAGAAAGCTTTTATTTTACTTGTATGAGTGTGATTATTAATTCTCCCATTCTCTTATGTTATAAATAAATTATTAAGCAACGATTAAAATGTCATGGACAAATTACAGTGTCGGATATAGCAGCATAAGAACAGAAATCATGAGAATAGAATATTCAACATTGTATCATCACCATCATTATTAATATACCCAATGTATTTGCTTACTTTGTTTTATAAAACAAAGATTTAATAAACTTTATATGATGAGTTTGTACTTAAGCAAAATAAATTATCTCCTTTGAAATTATAATTTTTGTGAGCTGGAAATTTATAATAAAGTTTAATATTTTTCAAAAAATTTAAGTTGTGCTCCTTTAAGACAGAATTTTATCGTCAAACAACTCCATAGAAAGTTACGTAATTTTTAAAAACGAAACAGTAATGTAAAGTAGCTACACATTTATATACAATGACATAATATATAATAACTGATTAGAAATCAAAATATATGTTAAAGATGTACATAATTATCAAACTGATTCTAAGTTATTATTCCATTTTAGCTTAGCTCTACATTTTGATATGTTTTCTTAAGTTATCCAATATTTGAACCATTGTTCTGATATTTTAAATTTTTTGATATATTCAAAAACATATATTCCAATGTTAAACTTGAAACCAATGTATTCGTGAAATATTGTTTACTTAGAGGACATGTAAAATGCCCTTTATTTTTGTATAGATATATTTTCTAAAATAAAAAAAACAACTGGATATGTATAATTAAAGCATACATTATGTTAACGAAAAAAAAATAGTAAATTTTTTATTAAATCTATGATTCCTTACTCATTTATGAATAAATTTTAATAAGTTCTGATATTATTTTGAGAGAACAAACATTTTTCTGATTAGTTTTCTTGAAATCACATTTTTCCTCTGAGTAGGACTTAATAAAATACCAAAGGTATAAGCTGTAATTATATCTGCAATTTTTTCAGGTGGTATGCACACAAACGTCTCCGCATACATTCATAGGATAACACAATCTGGATTCCTATGGAAATTTATAAATTCTGCATTTTTTACAAGAAGGGGTAGAAATGTCTCCCAGTCTATTTGAAATATTCTTAAATTACCTTCAACAGTCAACGCAAATAAAGTATCATGAATAAAAAATAACAAAAATAATATAAGCATTTTAATGTACGAATGAAAAGTCAAATAAACATTTTAAAATAAACAATGAAAAATCATATAAACATTTTAATGTACATTAAGTTTGTAGCAAAAATTCAAATTCCCTGATTTACACAAATTCATTCATTTTAATTACATAATCATGCCATATTATCCATAATTCATGAACATAAATACTTCATTAATATATTTTTTATATTTAAAATAAATATGCTCACACATCTTTATCTTTAAATACATTGTACTGAAGAAGAAATAAGCAGAAATACGTTTTCTTTTTCGGTCTAACTCTTAAAGAAAAAAGAAAATTAATAGTAAAATTAATAACCATTAATAGTAAACTCATAATTTCAGACAGCGTTAGTAAGTTTATAAAAATAATTACTACATTTTATTTTCTTTAATACAGAAAAAATGATTTCGCTTTTAACTAAGCGTTTTTTAGTGTAGCCTATTGTGTGAAACTGGCACCCTGTATTTCTTGTAAGAGCTTATCAGCTGTAAACAAAAAATAGAATTTTAAATACGATTTGACAATAATTTAGTACTTAAAAACTTTCTCAGTTTTAAGTTAAACAGTTTCTGGAATTTTTCTCACCTAACTTTTTGCGGATACTATATTTCTTATATTTATCAAAAAGAGCCTTAAGTATCTAAATAAGAGTACACGGATGAAAAATAGATGCTAGTACCATTTTATAATTTTTATTGCCGACTTATAGGTAAGGAATATTTGGACACAATAATTTAACGTATATGAAAAAGAATAACAAAACACAACTTCTCACCAAGAATTGATTTTATATATATTGGACTCAGAAATATAGATATGAATATTTTTGGACCAATAATTGATTTTACATTTCATATGAATGAAGTAATAAATTTGTCTTATTACAGTGTTCTTTCTGATTCTATTCTTTGTGGCATTTTAAATTGTATTTAAAACAGAGTAAGATAATATACCAGCGTTTCTCTCTTTTGTTTTAAAGGCAAAGGATTCAATCAAAAATCTCCCAAAACACTAAAATTTGATTTGTTCAGTATTATCTCAGTTTTTTAATTACATAAAATTTTGTTACTAGGAAGAAAAATTTAATCACTTCGTATATATATAAAGTACATGTTAAGAACTAATTTTATAAAATTTATTTTATTTATAAATTTTTTATAATTTTCATTATAAATTTTAAAAATGTATCCATTTACAACAGTATGGAAATGTTAAGCGTTATTTTGGGATCAATGAAAATATATATAGTACTTTCATTGCATAATAATAGAATTTCTTTGACATTTTGTTTAGACTGGTTAAACAAATTTTAAAATCACTAGAAAAAAACATTGTGAAACAAAAGTAGCCTTTATGGTTAAATAAACTAAAATAAATTTTAAAATATAGCAAATAGTTATTTTAACATTAAATTATAACATAAAATCAAAGTTATATTAACATTAGATCAAAAATGAAAATTTAATAAAGTCTACAGAAAACTCATATTCTTCTGAGTGAATATTAAACTTTTCATAAAATTTATGCAAATACGTTATTAACCATATTAATGTTTGCTAACTTTTGGTTATTATATACATATATAATAATTAAATATATTAAATTATTATTTAATAAAATTTAGCAATTGAGATTTAATTTAAAATATGTTTATCATTTTAATATTTAGTGTAAAATTCTTGTAGAAGGAAAATAAGTTCTAAAAATTTAACAAAATAAAATATAATATTTTTATAACAGATTAACTAAACAAATTTTATTATAATTGAAATCTACTTCACATAGGGTATCGAAATAGGTAATTTATATATTCAATTTTTATAGAATATATTTTCTTATTTAGATCGGAAGGTAATCATTTAGAAAGATATTTTTGTAATGATATTAACATGTTTCTACTTGGTAATGTTTCAGTTTTCAACTTTTTAATACATTTAAAAAATTTTTATTGCAAATATACTTTTCCCTTAATTTTTAAAAGAAGTCTTTCCACTTTAAACGTTTTTAAAATTTTTTAATGCTTATTAAATCGCCATATTTTAATGGCTATCAAATCACTACCTTTATTCTAAATAAATTGCACTTATTACGAATTTAATTAAAATTAAATATGGTGAAATAACTATTTGAAGAATCATGTGATAAATATATTACTAAGCCTGATCTTTTCAGTAAGGAAAATAATGGATTGCTTTATTATAAAATCATCAATAGCTTTAATCTTTAAACTAGAGAATAATATTATCAAAAATTTCTCCTAAATATAATTAATAAATATCAATTAAGAATTTCAGGACTAATATCCTGCATATCTTGTACAGTTTTAAATAAAAATTTGTGTAAAAAAATATCACTTATTGTTACACATTTTAATTATGAAATTTTACACATGATGATTGTACTTCTACATTACTACTGGTGTTTGATTTCTTCAATAACAATTAAAATTCCAAATTAAAAATAATCCTGTTCAGTAGTTTCTAATCATACAAGAATAATGTCAACAATAATTCATTCTGAATAATTCTTTTATTATTTAATTTGTATAATTAAACTGGAAATAAGAATAGACGTAGTAAAATTTGAAAGAAGTTACAATTATTTTTCTTGTTTGCTGCATCATTTGTATCAAATAATCTAAATTAATTTTTTAACTAGATGAACAAGCGATGTTTTGGATCCTTATAAATTCCAATTACTTTTGTGAAAGTACTGAAAACATAAATTTAATGAATTTTAAAACATCCGTTATGCTTCATTCAAGAAACACACAACTATCATTACTCTATTAATTAATCATAACTTCCTTGGACTGAATAGGAACATGAAAAATAGCTTTTGTATAAAATCCACAAGGTAAGAAAAATAAAAAAAATAAAGTGCTAAACAATTTAATCCTTTCTTAACTTGATCTTTTCAAAAGGTTATTATCTATCTGATAATCTTCCACTATCGCCTGTAGCTGTGATTAATGTAGGCATGGCAATCAATTGATTCTAGAGTAGCAAGGAGTAGCTTTTTTCAATTTTTTGTGAGTCTCAATTAAATTTAGTATTTTCCCCATTTCTTTTGTATTTCTTATTTCTTTTTTTATGTAATTTTGTAGTGATTCAATAAATCATCTTTCACTTTTAAAAATGATCTTTCTTTTCTCTAGTATAGACTCAGATAGATTTTAGCCAATAGCTTTTTTTAATTATAAGTATACCATATATATATATATATATATATATATATATATATATATATATATATATATATATATTGTAAAAGGTATTACATATCCTACTTTATAAATTATGTCTTGTTTTGATGTTCTTAGAGCATTCTTTTATACTCATAACAAATAATGAATAAAAATTTATGAGGAAATTGTGAGTTTAATAGCTTTTAGTTATATATATATATAACTCAGAAGAATGAGACAAGCGCAAAAAATATCTTTTTTGTGCTACTTCTAGGCATTTTAAAAGAAAAATTATAAATCAACTCTAACCCTGTAATAAAAATTTCTGAATTTTAAAAGGATATACAAACATTCCATTGAAAATGAGAGGAATATTTTTACCTAATAGGTGCACCATGAAATTATAAAATAAAAATGCAACTTGATTTTTTTTCAAAATGCTCATTAATATTCTAAACGAAACAGACACTTTTATTTTCATAACTATTAAAAGAACAAGAATTACAGAAATTAAATTAAGGGAACCAGAAACAAAATGCATTTTGACATATAATTTTGATATTGTTAATGAAAAAAACATCTCGAAGACATTTTAGTTAGTCAAAGAAGCTTATAATGACAAATGTCATGCTAAGTTTATAATTTTTATATAACATAGTGATGTAAAAAATAAAAACTTTTCCTTCAGAACTGGGTCCTAAGCTTCGTTGATCATAGAATATTGTGAATAATTGAACTGTCAGAGGAATGATGCAGATTTTACATATTCACTACTTTTGCTCTAGATGATTCTCTCGTCACCTTTCTAAAAAACAAATGCAAGCAAGAATAGACTAACATTGTGAGTGGAAACAAATACTTCAAAATGATGCGAATTTCCTAAAGACTAAAATAGATGATTTTAAAATGAAAAATTCTGAATATTTTATAGATAATATGCAAAGGTCTAATACCTCTATTGTCATATTAAGTGGTGGATCTTTTTATTAATTTGGCATATAATGATAACAATCAAATCCGAAGGCACCTATTTCAAAGAAATAAGATGATTTATGTATATTTTTAGTTACCAGGTTACGTCCGGAATGGGATCAGGTTTGGAAGCTTTGTTTAGATTTAATGTCTTAAAAGCCAACTCGATCTTTTCCAAAGAAGGCAGCTGAATTTCCTGATAATTTTGTTATGGATCATCAAACCAGCAGGTAGAGTGGTTAATAGGGTTAAACTTAATTGCTGAAATATTTCCGTTATACATTAGATATGGTGTTTCATCAATACTCTCTCTCTGTTTCTATAAAATACTCTGGAATTAGAATCCCTTCGACTGTAGTTGATTATTTTATAGAGAGTTCTTCTTTCATTTCTTCCACTTAGATGCTTACTCTTCTTGAGAAAATTTAAATAAATAATTGTTTTTTTGTGTATTCTTTTTCTTTTCTTTTTGCAGTCTTGTAATTCTAAATTGATTCTCTGATAAATCACCAATTCTTATTATTTTTTTTTACTTATTTGCTGACCTATGTTTTTTTTCTTTTTTTCTTTTTTAATTAATATTAAACTTGTCTTTCTCACTTGTCTTCCCAGTAGTTCCTAGAGATTAATCAGTTGTAATTGCAACATTATCTTTTATAATAAATATTATTAATAGAGATATTAATTTCAATATCTCAAATTTTCCAACTTAGCTTCGCCACTTAACATTTTATAGTATTTTGAATTTCTAAAATTAGAAGTTATCACATTGACTGGCTAAAACCACATAATTCAATGTATCAATATTGGTGACCCTAAAGGTTCTAAAATCCAAATAATTAGAAAAGTATCTAACACCTATCAAAATCAATCAAATTGTCTGAAGTTAGTACAGAAATTATCAAGTGATCTCAAAGTCATTTTATGAATATTCTTGTGAGGGAACATAATATTTCCTTGAACAACTTAACAAAATATGTTTATTTCGTTTATAGACAACAAATCCTGTATCAGAAATATGCTTTATCAAATGACAATTGTAAAATACCAAATAATTTTTACTTTCTAAAATTTCCTATTCATTCCAATGCATCTGCTAAATGTTATCATCAGTATTATAAACATTTATTTGATCAATAACCTCTTGGTGAGACGTGCTCTGGTTAAACGATCAAATATTTCACTGAAGAAAGTATCCAAATTTCAGCCTTTTAAATTATTTTCCAAATTGTTTCGCGAAAGTAATCAAGCTTTATATTCCTTGGATTTCGACAGATATTTTAAGGGGGAATTGTCATCCACATGACGAAAGATATTTTGGAAAATCCAGCTGTCTCTAAAAAGGCAATGAATATACCAATAGGCACGGAGTAAGTGAAGCAACTCTGCAAAGCCACTTTTTCTACTTACACACAAGTAAGCGAGTCTGAAAATGAGGTGAATAAAATTTTAATATTTAAAATTTTCTCTCTCTTATTTCTTAAAACTAAATTTAAAAGTAAAAATATTTTTAAATTTAGTTTTAAGAAATAAGAGACAGAAAACAAAGTTTGTTTGATAAATTTTTTTCGGAATTTAATTGAATAAATTTTTCTACTCATAAACATAAACACACTGATCATTGAATTAGAAACCTTTGAAACATTTATTTAAGTGTTTGCTAGGTATAAAATATGCTTTTTTCATGACATGGTTTGGAGTCATTAGAATATTAAAAAAAGAAAAGTATAAGAGTGCTAAATCACACTCTTACACTTTTGGTATATGGTTTACTCTTGGTACATAATAAATACAATACAGGATACAAAATAAATGAAGTAAATTTTACATTTGAAGTAAAATTACATGATAAATGAAGTAATTTTTTTAGTATTTTTTCCTTTAAAAATACTGACAGCTTTCAATTTCGTAGACAACAAAGCTTAGTGGGTTTTCAAAAGCAGGCATATCAAACATTTTAAAAGTTGGAATCAGAGTCCCCAGTCTCTGTTTAGAAGATCTTACGGTAGTTAAAGTAATGATCTCCAAGAACATTATTCAATGAATTGTAAAAATCAGGGACTCTGGTTCAAATGGCAAATATGGTCAGCCAAAGGTCTTCCCAACAAACTTCCTCTTGAAACACGCAAAAAAAAAAAATTAAAAAGGATAGAAATCTATACACTATGGTCTTTGTGAAAAAAACCTCTCATTTTTAACATAAAATCAAAACTTCATTTGCAGTGGTGTTAGGAAAGAAGTCACTGGACATCTGAGGACTGAAAACGGTTAATGTGGTCGGATCAATCAAGCTATGCTTTATTTTGTGCTGCTAGAAAAAAAGCAACTTTTGTGAGAACCCTAAGAAAATATGAATATACCAATAGGCACGGACTTGCTGGTCTAGTTAAATGAGATATTCTGCTGCACAGAAGTGGTGTCCAGGTGTTCGTCAAGGATATAAGTCTTGATATAATAAAATAAATGAAATCTATCAAGAAATGTCATAGTTTTATTGTGACATGGAAGAGACATATTTTATTGACTCTGAGTTTTTACAACATGACAGAGTTGTTAAAAGTTGTATCTCTGAATATCAGTCTCAAAATCAACACTTTTTCTGGCTACCACAGAGCTCGAAACTTAAATGCCATCAAAGATGTGTTACATATAGTGGAAAGATGTATCCGACAACATTTTCTTTTTCTATTTAAGTTACAACATCTAAGAAACTCAGATTAATGCATGGTATTTTCTAGACATAAATACACTCGAGAAGCATGTTGTTGTTGAACCAACATACTTCCCTATACTTAGCCCATAATCTTGACAAGCACGTTGTTGTTACATCAGCATACTTCCCTATCGCTAGCGATGAGTTGGGCTCTTCTAATTCCTAGCAGTAGACGAGTGAAAGTCTTCGTAATTTGTATGTGTAAATATCAAGCAGAAGTCTTGACTTACCTTTCCCAGAAATATCATTTCACTTGAAGGATATTGACATACTTAACGTGCCCAGCTACCTTTAGCGCACACGAAGGGTCTTCGGTTAGGCTGGGATTCGAAATCACTACCTTCTGATAGTATAAGAATGATACCCTAAACAACCAGATCACCACAGCTTCCACGATAAACATGTAGACAAGCATGTCACGAAGATTATGCAACAATGCAGAGGTGCCACATATCTGACAAGCTCAAGAGAAGAAGAAGAAGAAGATCTGTTATCCTTGCAAAACAAATTGCCAATAAGGTATTTATCTTTGGTTTCTACTTTATTAACCGTTATATATATATATATATATATATATATATATATATATATATATATATATATATATATATATATATATATATATATATATATATATATATATATATATATATATATATATATATATATATATATATATATGTATGCATATATATATATATGACCTTGACATATGTACATTTATATACACACAATGAGGGAGTATAGATGTTAATCAGAAATCAAGACAGACTAATTTAATATTTAAGCTTACTAAATTTAATTAATAGTAATAAACATAAAATTTATTTACAAATTAAAGTAAATATGTATATAATCTTCAATAAACATCTTTCACATCAATAAGTTCATCTTTCTTCTCTCTCGCTTAGTCACCGATGTCCCGCTTGGCCAAAGTTTAGTGCACTGTTCCGTCACGTTCCATCTGACTTCTTATTGGAGGAAGAGACGCTGGATATCGCTCTTCTCTACAAACCGTTTCTGCTTATACTCGGGCATCCTTGATGGCTTTGTTCCTCCAAAGCATGCATAAAAGAAGCATAAAAAATCTAGAAAAATATTAGGAAAAGAATAAAATCATTCCCAGGCGTCATCTTTAATAGTACATTCCTTGTTGCCATTCATCCTTTTTATTGGCATGTTTTGTCTTTCTTTTGCATCAACTTGATTGTGAAATCCTTCTAAAAAAAGAAAAAATTTAACTATAATCAAAAATATTTTGGTAAGAGCATCTTTATATCATAAGTGCTTTTTCCAGAATTTAATCTTCAATTGAGACTAAAATCATTATTGTTCATTTAATGCCAGTACTTCATATTTTCAGGGGCAGTTGATGTGTGATTTGGGCCTTCATGTTTTGCGACTATAATGATTTCATAATGATCGCGTTCTTTAACCGAAGTTATTTTATATGGACAAAAAATTTTGCCTGCATTTTTAATCCTACACCGAACTGGGTTCTTTTTATTGGAACTAAATCTTCGACTTTATATATTCGAGATGACTTGCGCTTTCGATTATGTAGCATGCTTTTTGCATTAGTAGCATTAGTTTTAGCATTTAGATTGTAACATTAGTTTTAAGATATTCTTTATAGTTTCTTTTCGAAGTTCTTCTTTATTTTCAATCGTGGAAGCTTGGAATTTTTCCTCAAGTAATTTTTTCTATTCTATAATCCTCTTTATTTTTATTTTTCACTCCAATCATGAGTTCGAAAGAGGAATTTTTGTACTAGTAGTGGTAGTACTGTTCAGAATTCGTTGGACATATTTGACATTTTTAAAACATCATGTAAAATAATCTGCAGAATGTTTGGCAAGGATATGAATAATGATTACATGAATGCGTTCTACTTGTCTATTACCTCGTGCAAGACCAGTAGTCATATGCTTAATCCCTTACTTTGAATAGTAATTGGCGAAATCTTAAGAAGTAAATACTGAACCTTTATCAGAAATTATTCCAAAAGTGTTCCCAAACGTTGTTTAAATTACTTTCATTGTATCATTTGCTGTTGTTTATTTTACGGGAGAAAAATATGTAAACTTTGGGAAAACATCAATCAGAGAAAGTATCTATTAATACTTTTTATATAAAGAGGGAAGTGTTCGATGAAAGACATGGGTGAAAAGAGTCTAGAGAAACGTTACGTTTAGGTATTGCATGAAGATAACCTTCTGCTTTTCCCCGTTTCTTATTATATAAAATACGGTGTACTCAATTAGCTATTATATTTCCAATTTTAGTTTTCAGATTAGAAATATAAAATTCACAATGTAAAATTAACTATGCTTATGCAGCAGAAAAGTATCTACTATTATAAGCGTATATAACAATATCATTTTCAATGTCTTGGAGCACAACTAAAAACTGGTTATCTTTTTCATATTTGTATAGGATGTTATTTTTGATAATATTCATTTGTATTATTTGCTTTGTATAAAGTTTTAATTGTTTGAATGTAATCATCAGCAGGTTGGACTTGTTCTATTTCAAAAGCTATTTCTGCTAGTGGTGTAGTAAAATATACTATGTTGTGACTGAGTACATCAACATGAGGCATTTGCTTACCAGAAGTAGGAATTATCTCAACGGAAATCTTCAAGGATCATTGTCAATCTCGTAATCTTTGGGTTTAAATTTTTCATTTCTATAGTTTGCTTAAACGCAGCCCAGTCTGTAGCAATTTTAAATTTATTATCTAATATGTAAACGCGGAATTTTTTCACATCTTCTATAATCACAAGGACATCTAATTAGTTCCCTCAACAATCCAAATATTCTAGTTGGGATATTTAGATTTTGAGGGAAAGTCTTTCGGCTCATAGTAAATGGGATGAAACTTTCATCACTTTTTCTTTGAAGTAGTACAGCTCCAAAATCATGTGAGTTGGCGCCAGTATGTAATTCTAATGCTGAACTTGGTCGATGAATGTGTAAGATAAGTTTTTGAGGCAGAATGCTTTTTAATTGATGGAATACATGTATTTGTTTGGTAACAAATTTAAACTCTTGGTTATAGTGAAGTACGTCACTTAAAGGTTTAGTGATTTATGAATAATTAGGAATGAATTTTCGAAAATATCCATCTAATTCAAGAAAATTCTGAATCCATTTTAAACTAGTTAGTTTAGGGAAATTTTGAACGGCAAGGGATTTCAGTGGATAAATTTGAATAATTCCATTCAGAGTAATATAACCAAGAAATTCAGTTTTAGGTTGGAAATTAAGCTCTAGGTCTTACTTAAAGCTCTCGTTCTAATTTTTATACACTTTCGGTTTCATTTCGAAATGGTATCATAACAATCTAGGTATACTATTATTGTGCCATATTTCAATAGTTCGCAAAATACATTATTAATAAAAAACATTAGAAAACAGGACTGTTACACAATCCACAAAAGGCATTTTAAGAAATTCAAACTATCCGTCATGTTAAACAAAAGCAGTGTATTTGATACTAATATAGTATCAACGGGAACATGGGAAAACGCGTTCTTTAAATCTAATGTTATGAAAACTTGAGATTGTTCTAACCGATCAAGTATATCTTCAATAAAAGGGTCAAGGGTAATCAATCTAGAATTACTTTCTTGTTTAATTGCCCGTAGAATCAATACATAATTTATATTTACCATTCTTCTTTTTGCATAACACCATTGAAGCTGCATGATCAGAAGTACTTTCTTTAATAATACCATCTTTTAACCATTATTCTGTGTGTTAATGGGCGAGTTTTGTTCTGTATAGGGCAATCAACGTGAGCATTAATTTACCGGTACTGAATCACAAAGAATTAGATTCATTGAAACTCTGTAATCTTGTTTGGCTTATAATTGCTAATTATTTTCTTAATTTGTTCAAGATAAGTTGAGTTTTTAATATGTGAATGTTTGACTATGTTCATCTCATCAATAACATTAATTATATTAACAAGAATATTTTGATTATTTCCATCCAAATGAATACCATTTTTACCGATGTGAAATTCGCCTTGTTTGATGCAATCTGCTCCAATAATTGCATTCACAGAAACGCAATCATCTGGAATTTGATTGATATTAAGAGAGAATGAGGAATCCTCCATTTGAATAAAATCTGTAAAATATCAGATTTATTTAATTTTAATATTTCTTATATTCCAGTAAAAACAATAGGGGAAGAATTAAGAAGAGGGGAATTAATTTGTTTACATACTGAATATTTAATCATTGAAACTTAACTACTGATTCTACTATTCGATGGCTGTGACCTAATAGTGCATTTATTTTGATGTCGCTAATGTAATTGAAATGTACATGGGTTTCATTTGTAGTATAACATCATAAACTTTTTGAATATACTGAACAGTATTTTTAGGTGGTTTTGTTGTAATTATCTGAGTATTAGGACAGTCCAATACCTTATGATTAAAATTATTACACTGGAAACATTTAAATTTTTTCTCTTTATGTAAACACTATGAAGACTTATGAACTTTTTAGACACAATTAAAACAAACTATTGGAGATATATTCGACATATGTTGGTTATGAGTAACTATAATATCGTCTTTGTTTAAATCTAGACTGCTGTGATTGTAATGTTTTCGATCATAAAATTTAGTGGAAACATATGTTTTTTAGAAACGTGAATTTTTACATAAATTTTTTATTTTTCTTGGAAATCTAAAATATTTTTAGTATCATACAATAAAACTTTATTACTTGAGATATTAGGTATTCCATTTATTATGTATTCAATTAAAGACGTTTCATCTATTGTACCTCAAAAAGTAATTTCACGCATGCATACAAAATATTCAAAAGGGATTCACTTTTTCTTAAAGTACGTTCTTGAAGCTTACTAGGAATTTGTTTACGGTGTACTTTGGATTTAAATTGAAGCAATAGAGTTTTTTTTAAGATTTTCCATGTAAACAAACCATGTATACTCTAAGAAAGAGTTTTTTTCTTTACCATTTAGTTAAAATTAGCTTTTGTTGAAAACTGGTAATATTAAATAAACAATTGTTATCTTCTAAATCTTTTATGAAATTTTCAACTGAATTGTTTGTACCATTAAAGAAGCGTAGAATGTCAGATCTTTCGTGGAAAAGGATTCGTCAAAACTAGTGCAGTGTGAAAGAAAGTTAGTATCAGGGCCAGACCTAAGGGAGAAAACGTGTTGTTTATGACTGCAACCTGGGTGTTGTTTAGTGTTTCGTTTTGAAAACTACTGACAAGGCGATTCTGTAAGTAGTACTTTTAAACACACTGGATTTTTAAGTATATTATTAAAAGCTACTACAAGATCTGTTTCACTTTCGAAATCTAATGGAAATTTCGTAAATGTTCAAAAATCAATTCAGAGTAATCTTTAGTATTAACTGCAAATTGGATATGAAGCACATTACGCATAGACATAAAATAATTATCACTGAATAAAATTATGACTTCTCTTTTGTTTTAGTTTCTTCAATAGGATAGTCAGAATCAATGCCATTAAAATTTTGTAAACTTTTTCTACCTTTTAGCACGTTCTCCCTACCACATATTAGATTGGGGAAAAAGTAATCCATTATTTTTTCGGTAGACGTCTGTAGTGATCGATATCTCGTGAGGTATCTATCAAACAATTTCAGATTTATGCTCGTTGGAAAGGTGACATTTGACACTAAAATATCCTCTTGCGGTTTTTTGTTTGATTAATTCAGTTACGAGTACAAGGTTTTAAAAATGGAAGACAACAAACAGAAAATTCGATACATTTTCGTTTTTCTCTTGTAACGGCGAAAAAGATAGCCGGGTGGCTAAAATTGTGAAAGGTGTTTATCGTCCTATATCAGACTGTAACAATCCAGATGCAAGATGCACCTTGCATCTGGATACAGCATCTTCGAAAATGTCTAAAAAATATTAAAAATGATCGAAGTTAACCGCATGTCAGCAGTCGTAACGCGCAAGACCTAAAAATCTACATGAAAGCTGTTTTAAACCATTTTACAAAGTGAATTCAAAAGAAGTTACATAAAGTTCACGTAAAAAAAATGGATTTCTTTTTCCCCAACCTAATATTATACATACATACAAACATATATATATATATATATATATATATATATTTATATATATTAGGGTAACATTTCAATATTGAAATAGCACTTTCCTTAAAGACATTTAAGCAAGCCATATTTCTTTTCTTCTTGTAATTTATATAATAAATTCAAACTTGACTCACAGTTTTGAAAGAGTCAATCGACAGCCCTTGTAGTAATAGAGCGTCTTGGTTGCATAGAAATTGCTGTCTACATTTTTTTTTTAAATTTTTTATTTTTTTATTTATTTATTTATTTTTTTTTTTGAAAAAAAGTATATTTCCTTAAATGAAATGAGGGAGTATAGATATTAAGTAGGAATTAAAACAAACTAATTAAATATATACGATTACTAAATTTAATTAATTGTAACAAACAGGAAAATTATTTACAAACTAAAATAAAAAAATGTAAAATTAAAAAACTTGTGAAGTAAAACCGCTAAACATCTTCAATAAGCGTCTTCCATCAATAGGTTCGTTTTCATTCCCTTTCTTCTCTCTCGCTCAGGTGGTAATATCTCACTTAACCAAAGCTTAGCGCTCTATTACGTCACATTCTGTCTGACTTCTTACGAATACTTACGAAGAAAA